>JBAMCF010001015.1:0-279135 GCA_037075285.1 Drosophila lutescens
GTATTTCCTTACTATTTCCTTAGCTCAACTGAGTACCGAGGTGGGAAAAAGTTCCAGCTAAAGGCGTTAGCTACCTATTTGCCTCTCGCTTACTCCTATGGTTAGCTAGCAGTTTTCGTCGTACTGAGTACTAGGCTTTAACCTAAAAAAAGGCGCAAAAGAAAAGATTTGCGATATAATCGATTTTTTAACCGCGCATTTTAAATAAACAGTGGTATTTTCGTTTTTCCACTTGCGCGGTCACATTTACAATGCGACACACACACATTTACGACTTAATGGAAAGTGCGCCAGCAGAACATACATACATACATATGTGGAGGCCGTGACGTCAAATCAGCAAAGCAAAATTGGAAAATATTATGGACTTGGTTAAGGAGGCTGAATTTCAAAACGGTAGTTTTTTAACGATATCTTAAAAACTAAAAGTGATAGAAAATCAAGATTTTTACACAAAATTAAGCTTGGGAAGAGTGAAAAGAAAAGCCGATTATTTAAATTAAAATCGATTTTTTTCTAATTTTTTTTCAACTTTAAAGGTGTGCAAATGTCCCGAACGACAATATGGAAGTGCCCATATCTTATGGAAGCAAAGGTAATAAAAGCAGAATTTGGTAGCTTGAGCGAAAACCCTTTTTGTGTGAACAGACTATTACGGACACTCCTGGAACTATTTTTAAATATATCGATACGTTAACGGTATTTAATACTGCAGAGCACCGATAGTCACTACGAACTGTGGTATTACTGTGTGGTGTGGTCACACTGTAAGACGCGTCGGACTTTTGATTTTCATCTTTTTAATTTTTTTCTTAATTAAAATTAGCCCCCTTGAATAAAAATATTGGCATTATAAAAGCAGATGACCATAAAATAACATAAATAATATCGACCACGAAGTACAAAGTGAAATTTGGCCGTGCACCAGCATCTTTTCCTGGCCGAGATGTGTTTGTGTGAGTGAAAGAAATTCCAGCAATGCGCAGCACAATACCAATACACACGCCTGAGTTTCTCTATGCAAAAGTGTGAACGCATAAAAGGGCAGCTGGGAAATTTATACAGTAGCTTTATAAAGTGCGTATAATTAGCAAGTGCACCAACGTAAACACTGCACATTGGGAAACCCTCTAGAGCCAAAAGAAAATGCATTGAACGACACAAACACGTTCATATTTAATGTCTGTGTGAGATGCTGTTTGATATTTGTGTGTGTGAGTGGTGCAAAGTTTGTTTTTTATTTACTATGTATTTGATTTTGCAACGCTCTTATTAGTGTAAGTGGCTTATCTAGCGGGCGGAAGTTGTCGCCTACAATATTTTTATACCCTTACAGAAGGTATTAAAATTGCAATCAGAAGTTTGCAACGCAGTGAACGAGACGTTTCCGTCCACATAAAATATGTCTATATTCTTGACCAGCACCAATTGCCGAGTCTATCTAGCCATATCCGTCTGTCCGTTTCTATGCGAACTATTCTCTTCTTTCTATTGCGGCTAGTACATACATACATATGTATAACAGAACGAGACGGACCGGACCACAAGGTATACCTTACCTCCTATAGGAATAATCGAAAAACAAACAAACATAATAATATTTTTAGAGGTAGGCATTTTGATTTTTGACAATTTAAAAACAAAATCTAAAATTAATGAATAAAACGTCACAAGATTTGGAGCGTTTCAAGCTTTCAAATAAGTTTAATTAATGTAAGTATGTATGTATTTTAACTGCAAGGGTATACAAACCTCGACTTGCCAAAGCTACTTCCTTTCTTGTTTTTTTTATATTTGTGTTACGCTCGGCCCTCGAGCACACAGAGACTCCCAGTCTGAATTGTTCACCAAAAACATCTTCGGAATCTCTAGGGTTGTCTATTCTACACACGGTGATGGCACAAAAAATAAGTATTCTTTTGCATACAGTGTGGAATGTACTTTACCCAGGAATGCTTTTAGATGCGTTTTAATGAAACACATTCTGGAACACTTTAGTTTACAATGCACTCGTTTCCTTGGATAGTATATACAGTTTGTGAAGTAATTGTTTGCAAAAGCGAAATGACATAGAAATTCTTTTTTTAATGGGAAATGCAAAAACAAATACTAGGTTTTAATATTTATACTAGGGATGTCGAAAATATATCAAAATATCGATATAAAGATGATATTAAAACAAAAATATTATCATAGCTATATATTTTTGGGCCGAAATATCGAATATCGATATTATTTGTAAATGATATTCATGATATTTAAAGGCCTATCTTGCCTTATTACTCCTCTGTCATAAAATGCGTGCTTTGCGGACCAGCATATAACATTAAAGTCTTTAAGTACAGATTTCTTTTCCTAGCATTTCATATGAACATTCATGTGAAAAATAATAGGGACACCTGCAGAAAAAATGTTACAGCTTTCGTATCTCCATAAAAAAAATAAATTATCAAAAAATGTCTCAATAGATATCTTCAATAAATGTTTAAACATGAAAAAAAAAAAAATGACTTGAGAAAAAAAATTTGGCACGGTTTTGGAGATTTTGATTATTTTGCGTGACTGCATCAGTTTAACATGTGAAAAATAAGAGGGACACTTGCCCACAAACTATTATAGTTTTTACAATTTAGCGTTTCTAACTAGTATGTTGATACAAAAGTAATCACAGTATGCTCTTTTAACAATTTAAAATCTAAAAACTTGCGTTCAATAGTTATACCCGTTACTCGTAGAGTAAAAGGGTATATTGTATTCGTGCAAAAGTATGTAACAGCTAGAAGGAAGCGTTTCCGACACCATAAAGTATATATATTCTTGATCAGGATCACTAGCCGAGTCGATCTAGCCATGTCCGTCTGTCCGTCTGTCTGTCTGTCTGTCTGTCCGTATGAGCGCTGAGATCTCGGAAACTATAAAAGCTAGACGATTGGTATTTGGCATGAAGATTCTTGGAGTTCCTACGCAGCGCAAGTTTGTTTCAAAAGGGTGCCACGCCCCCTCTAACGCCCACAATCGCTTATATACGATTTTAAAAATTTCAATATTTCGGAAAAGTAAAAATGCAGTTTTATTGTGTTTATCAATACCTATCGAAATGTAGAAGAATTTTTCAAATCGGACCATTCGTTAAAAAGTTGTGCGTGTTCAAAGTTTCTATCTCCATCTCCCTCGCACTCCCTTTACCTGAGTAACGGGTATCTGATTGTCGGGGCACCCGACTATAGCGTTCTCTCTTGTTTTTTTTTTAATTCAAAATTAAAAGAAAACTGATTTGCAACGTTTAATTAAAAATGTTCTCAAAAAAATTCCAAAATAATGGTCTTTCTTATCCAAAAGTAATAAAACGTTGTAAACAGTTCACTGCATGAGGCACCACAAATCTTATGTCTTAATTGTCCAAATCATTGGAGCGCAATATTAAAACAAAACTGTAGTCAAGACGCGTTTGTATTTCTTAATCCTCAAATATTGATTTTTTTTAATGAAAACTTATTTAAAATGCCTTTAGAACTTGCAGCTAAAAATTTTAGGTCAAGCCAACCAAATATAGTATATATTAGGTTGTCAAAAAATTAAAACGATAAATTAAATTGATATTTTCAAATATCATTCATAATATTTTTTCAAAAACCAAATATCATCGATACGATATTTTTTAAAAATTCGACAACCCTAATTTATACCCGTGACTCGTAGAGTAAAAGGGTATATTGTAATCGTGCAAAAGTATGTAACAGGTAGAAGGAAGCGTTTCCGACCCCATAAAGGGTATTCTTGATCAGGGTCACTAGCCGAGTCGATCTAGCCATGTCCGTCTGTCTGTCTGTCCGTCTGTATGAACGCTGAGATCTCGGAAACTACAAAAGCTAGAAGGTTGAGATTTTTTACACATATTCTTTGGCTTCCTACGCAGCGCAAGTTTATTTCAGCCGAGCGCCACGCCCACAATCGCCCACTAACGATTTTGAAATGTGTCTGGCGCTCACACCTTTAAAGATTTCCAAGAAGTATAAATGCAATTTTGTTGTGTATATTTATACCTATCGAAATGTAGAAGACACCAAAAAAATGTTATATATCCATCTCCCTCGCACTCCCTTTAGCTGAGTGACGGGTTTTAGATAGTTCTCTCTTGTTTTTTTATCAGAAGTACTTTCAATATTTGACTAAAATTCCGAAGTGTTTATACCATTGCAATTTGCGAATGAAAATGGGACTAGTACAGTATTAACAGAGAATAAATAAGAATAAGTAACCAATAACATAAACCAGGGAATCAAACCGAATTTTATTTCGGTTCCGGAACTGGTATTGATGTTTTGGTTCCGGTTCTGGTACCGGTACGTACCAGTACAGTTAAAACAATTTTAATTAATACATTGAAATGGTTTATATTACCTTTATTTGGGAAAAAAATATATCACTTTTTATTTCTAAGAGTAAATTGAGCTATTAGTTTTAAAAAAAAAAACCTCGTAGAAAGGCTTCAAAATTCCGCGCCAAAAATTCCAGACAACTTGTTGAGACAAAGAGTGTTTCTGCTAGAGCGACATTTTCTTCCATAAGCAGTACATGTGCTAAAAAGGGACGGGAAGAAGTCGATATAGCGGAAAGTGGGACCTGATACATACAAATGGGTATTTTTATACCCGTTACTCGTAGAGTAAAAGGGTATATTGTATTCGTGCAAAAGTATGTAACAGCTAGAAGAAAGCATTTCCGACCCTATAAAGTATATATATTCTTGATCAGGGTCACTAGCCGAGTCGATATAGCCATGTCTGTCTGTCCGTCTGTCTGTATGAACGCTGAGACCTCGGAAACTAAAAGCTAGAGGATTGGTATGTGGCATGAAGATTCTTGGAGTTCCTACGCAGCGCAAGTTTGTTTCAAAAGAGTGCCACGCCCCCTCTAACGCCCACAATCGCTTATATACGATTTTAAAAATTTAAATATTTCGGAAAAGTAAAAATGCAGTTTTATTGTGCTTATCAATACCTATCGAAATGTAGAAGAAAATTTTCATTCATTCCATTCGTTAAAAAGTTATGCGTTATCAAAGTTTCTATCTCCATCTCCCTCGCACTCCCTTTACCTGAGTAACGGGTATCTGATAGTCGGGGCACCCGACTATAGCGTTCTCTCTTGTTTATTCAGGATTTTGAACGAATTTAGTAAATGAGTACCCAAACGGTACCGGTACCAGCAAAACGGTAATCAATTCCAAATTAAATTTTTATTTCGGTTCCGGTTCTGGTTTTATTCCCTGACATAAACTATCGACCTATTTTACCATATTATTCCTATGGTACTTTTAAGATATACTCTCTGATCGGCTTCTTCTTTACCCCGATCAAAGTATGCAAAAAAACAAGACAGAACTTTATAGTCGAGTGCCTCGATTATTAGATACCCGTTACTCAGCTAACAAACATTAAAACCAGATTAAACGGGACGGCTCCGCCTAGCGAGAGTCAAAGTTGTATATCTCCATCTCCCTCGCAATCCCTTAAGCTGAGTTAATAGGTGTCTGATAGTCGGGGCACCCGTCTAAAGCGTTCTCTCTTGTTTTTTTTGGAATGCTTTACCGAATGGATAGTACGTTTCTCTCACGTACAGCGGTAACAATGCAGAGTCAATTCCATGAGAATTTTGGTTGTCCACTCTCCGCTCGTTTTTGTTTGACTTTATTTATTGGTACATTGTGTTTGTTGTGTCGGAAAACGAAAGAGTGTTAGTGCAGGGAACCAAAGTACGGGTAGCAATTTACCTAAGCCTAATAATAATACAAAAAATAGTTAAATAAAATTGCACGCCAATTTTGTTTTGTGGTAAGATAGGGTTTTTGGACGGTGGACAAGATAACTGTTGACAGGATCATCATAAAACAAGAGAAAACGCGTGCCTCAATGATCAAATACCCGTAAACTAAGCTAAAGGAGAGCGACAGAGATAAGGACTTGCAAGCAGCAAAACGACTTACTTAATCGCGACATCTAGCGTATTTTTCATTATTTCCTCATAAGTATTTAATGAACGATCCGAATTAAAACAAGAGAGAACGCTATAGTCGGGTTGGTGTCCCGACTATCTAATACCCGTCACTCAGCTAAAGGGAGTGCGAACGCTGTACTCGGGTTGGTGTCCCGACTATCTATTGGGGCTAAAGGGAGTGCGAGGGAGATAGATATATAAACAATTTTGATTGCGTATAACTTTTTAATGAATGGTCCGATTTGAAAAATGTCTTCTACATTTCGATAGGTATTAATAAACACTATAAAATGGCGTTTATATATTTTTAAAATCTTAAAAGATGTGGCCTCCAGACACATTTGCAAATCGTTTATGGCGATTGTGGGCGTTAGGGGGGGCGTGGCACCTCGATGAAACAAACTTGCGCTGCGTAGGAAGCCCAAGAATATGTGTGTGAAATCTCAACCTTCTAGCTTTTATAGTTTCCGAGATCTCAGCGTTCATACAGACAGACAGACGGACAGACGGACAGACGGACAGACGGACAGACGGACAGACAGACAGACGGACAGACAGACGGACAGACGGACATGGCTAGATCGACTCGGCTAGTGATCCTGATCAAGAATATATATACTTTATGGGGTCGGAAACGCTTCCTTCTCCCTGTTACATACTTTTGCACGAATACAATATACCCTTTTACTCTACGAGTAACGGGTATAAAAATTTTGGCGTGCCAATAGATATTTATACTGCAAGAATTTGCGACTTTTGCTAGTACCAGTTTAAAACCATAATCTGGAATGCGTTTCCAAAAAAAAACACGAGGGCTTCGACTACCAGTAATCGTTACTCAGCTTAATGGAGTGCAAGCAGCGAAACGAAAGTTTCAGAGATAACAGGGCCATAAAGGGCTGATTTTAATAGGAGCACATATTTATACCCGTTACTCGTAGAGTAAAAGGGTATATTGTATTCGTGCAAAAGTATGTAACAGCTAGAAGGAAGCGTTTCCGACCCCATAAAGTATATATATTCTTGATCAGGATCACTAGCCGAGTCGATCTAGCCATGTCCGTCTGTCCGTCTGTCTGTCTGTCTGTCTGTCTGTCCGTCTGTCCGTATGAACGCTGAGATCTCGGAAACTATAAAAGCTAGAAGATTGGCATTTTGCATACAGATTCTAGGAGTTCCTACGCAGCGCAAGTTTGTTTCAAAAAGGTGCCACGCCCCCTCTAACGCCCACAATCGCTTATATACGATTTTAAAAATTTCAATATTTCGGAAAAGTAAAAATGCAGTTTTATTGTGTTTATCAATACCTATCGAAATGTAGAAGAAATTTTTCAAATCGGACCATTCGTTAAAAAGTTATGCGTGTTCAAAGTTTCTATCTCGATCTCCCTCGCACTCCCTTTACCTGAGTAACGGGTATCTGATTGTCGGGGCACCCGACTATAGCGTTCTCTCTTGTTTTTTTTTAAACGATCCTATTTTTAAAATTGGCATGCCGATAGCTATAACCAAATCAAATAAAATACAATTTACACTAAAAAAAATCTTAGAAAAGGTAAACTCTGCAAACATACAAGTCCTTCGCAGGAACCCCTTGAATCTGGAAAAGAAAGCCCAACCGTTTAACTTTTATAGTTTGAGGGATATCAATCGGACGCACAGACGAAATTCTAGTGCATACTCGATCGGTGCTGTCCCAGGAATATCAGATAAATTATTTCCTTGTTTAAAATTTGATTTTAAATTGTCAAAAATCAAAACGACTACTTTAAAACAAAGTTATACAGGGGTGTCACAGGCACAGGCGACGGATTTGGGGACGGTTGGTTTGGAAACCAACCCATCAAAACCGTAGGTGTCACAGAATTTGTAGTTTACTAGGAGTTTCGGAGTAAATTTGCTTTGATTTTAGGAACATTTGTTTCAAGGCATACTATTCGGTTGGTTTAAAATCGTGTACTTGATTTTCAAACGGTTTCTTTGACACCAAGATTTGCTTTTTGGGGAAATTTTGTTGGAAGAGATATCTGTGACACCCCCGATAATGTTTTTATACCCGTTACTCGTAGAGTAAAAGGGTATATTGTATTCGTGCAAAAGTATGTAACAAGTAGAAGGAAGCGTGTCCGACCCCATAAAGTATATATATTCTTGATCAGGATCACTAGCCGAGTAGATATAGCCATGTCCGTCTGTCTGTCTGTATGAACGCTAAGATCTCTGAAACTATAAAAGCTAGAAAGTTGGTATTAATAATGTAGATTCTTGGTATTCTTACGCAGCGCAAGTTTGTTTCATCGAGGTGCCACGCCCCCTAAACGATTTTTAAATGTGTCTGGCGGCCACATCTTTTAGAATTTTAAAGACATTTTTCAAATCGGACCATTCATTAAAAATTTATGCGCAATCAAAGTTTCATATCTCCATCTCCCTCGCTCTGCTAGCTGAGTAACAGGTATCAGATAGTCGGGACATCCGACAATAGCGTTCGCTCTTGTTTTTTTTTTTATTATTCCCATAGTGGTCCGATCCGGCTCGACATAAGTACTACCTGCAAAAGAAAGAAGACTTTTCGGATTGAACCGGACAGATGGACATGGCTAGATGGACTCTTGGTGCTATTGGTCCAGGAAATAAATACTTTATGTGGTTGGAAACGTCTCCTTCACTGCGTTGCAAACTTCTGGCTGCAAGGGTGTCCACCGTCTTCCATTAAATTAGGTGGTATTTTTCGGAAGTTTACAGTGGAACAACAGTGGGAAATTCAAGTCCGTGCAGTTCTTTCGAAAGTGAGTTTTAGAAAAGGTCTGGGGAATTCGAATTTCGGTTGGTTGTTTTCGACAAAAATATGGTTTTTGGTAAATTTGAACCATCGGTTTTTGAGAACTGTTATCTCTAAAGATTATAAAATGAAAGACCGAATTTTAAGGGGATACGACCTCAGCCCAAACCGTAAGAGCTAGAGCAGATTTTTGCACAGTATTTCATTGGCGGCCTAACCGCCCACTAAGATCCGACATGTCCCCCCAGTGGCCCCAAACAGATCCAACACCAATTTTTTAAAAAAAAAATTAGATGAATGTAATGCTTAACTTCTAAAGTGGTTGGAATTTCGAAATTTGGATTTTACCAAACTTTTGGTTTTAAAAAGGCCTAAATAGAAATCTAAAAGAAATTTCGATATCCCCCATAATTTGGGGGCTACAAGCCCAAGTGCTTAAGTTTTATTTTTCAAGTTTTTAACATTTTTTTAAAGTATTTTTAACGAATTTATTTAGATTTTCTATGTTATTGCGTTGCATTTTGTGGGAGCCTGCCGAGAGAGCGAAACCCAGAGAGCGGATGCCAAGAGAGCGACGGCCGAGAGAGCAACAGCCAAGAAAACTGACGAGGGGGTGGGGTAGTGCTGTGTGGAATGGGGAGGGGAAAGGGGCAATTTAAGTTCAAATTTGTTTTGGATTTTAAAAACTTAAACTGCTGTTCCGATCAATATGATTTTCGATCAATAGTCAGTCCTGTGGATCAAATGCTTAGGTTTTATTTAAAAAAAAATATTTTTCATTTTTTAGCAGAAGTAAGAGCCTTATTTAATTTCCACCATGGAAGAAAATAAAAAATTACTACAAATTCTGTAAGCAAAGCCAAAATGTTTCCAAGTTAATTAATAATCTTAAGATTCGAATTTTTAACCAAATACCATAACAAATCGTACATAATATTGAACGTTTACAAATCGTTTAAAAAAAAAACTTATTTTCCCGCGTACCATGACAGCTCTGTCCCATTTCAGCCAAATCCGAGCGGAATTTAGAGCAAGGGCGGCGAAGGCTAGAATTCCTATTCCGAATATGCAATGATAAACATAAAAAATCAAGGAATATGATATAAATATTAAATATACATATGTACATATGTATATTTGGATAAGTTTTGATTTGCTTATATGAATAATACATGTACAATACCAATACATACACTCAATGTGTATGTAAAATTAATAATTATACCCGTTACTCGTAGAGTAAAAGGGTATATTGTATTCGTGCAAAAGTATGTAACAGCTAGAAGGAAGCGTTTCCGACCCCATAAAGTATATATATTCTTGATCAGGATCACTAGCCGAGTCGATCTAGCCATGTCCGTCTGTCCGTCTGTCTGTCTGTCTGTCTGTCTGTCTGTCCGTATGAACGCTGAGATCTCGGAAACTATAAAAGCTAGAAGATTGGTATTTGGCATGAAGATTCTTGGAGTTCCTACGCAGCGCAAGTTTGTTTCAAAAGGGTGCCACGCCCCCTCTAACGCCCACAATCACTTATATACGATTTTAAAAATTTCAATATTTCGGAAAAGTAAAAATGCAGTTTTATTGTGTTTATCAATACCTATCGAAATGTAGAAGAAATTTTTCAAATCGGACCATTCGTTAAAAAGTTATGCGTGTTCAAAGTTTCTATCTCCATCTCCCTCGCACTCCCTTTGCCTGAGTAACGGGTATCTGATTGTCGGGGCACCCGATTATAGCGTTCTCTCTTGTTTTCTATCAAATGTGGAACCGGATAATAATAAGTTACTTCGCTACTTATGTATGGGATGCCAATCTTTTCGTGTGTGTACAAATGTTTTCATTTCATTTAAAACAAGAAATTTAAAAAAATCTATTCCAATTTACAAACATATATATTTGTGCGCAAATTAAAATTGCATTGATAACATTGTAACTGATAAAAAGTATACAAATTCACGACTTTTACTTATATCACATTCATTTATTATATAGCTCCTGAAGGATCTTCTAGAAAGGTTGTTTACACAGAGGTTTAAAAAACAAAACGCGCCAATAAGAAATAAGAAAGACCTGACAACCGTACCCCAAAACTAATTTTAAGCGAACGAAGTATACAGTGAATGAAAAAAATTATGAAACCCGTTACTCGTAGAGTAAAAGGGTATATTGTATTTGGGGAAAAGTATGTAGCAGGTAGAAGGAAACGTTTCCGAGTCGATCTAGCCATGTCCGTCCGTCCGTCCGTCCGTCTTTTTTTCAAAGCCTGCTTTTTGGTTGGTTTTAAATCGTCTACTTGCTTTTTAAACAATTTCGGTGACACAGTAGAATATATCTAAGAGATTTACTCTTAACAACAGCGGCTTCCATGGCTTTCTAATTGCGTAAAATTGGCGACTTTAACATAGAGGAAAGTTCTGAAGTAAATTGGGACAGACAACTTAGTCAAATTTATATTTAAGATTTAAGATGTAACAGTCGTGTAGCATTTCTCACCATAACATTTTTTTCCCCCTTTTTTAAAAATTCTATAAAAAAATGAAAACCGTGCTTAAAATTATTTTAAACAAGCAATACCCAAAGCGACGTTGTCCGCTACTTTTAGCAAAGAATATCCGAGTAAAATCCCGCCTAACCTTAGCTAAACAGTAAACCCACCTAGAACGCACTAATATTCTATCCATATCCTCCTAACCATAACATACCTTACCTTAACACCGCATTAACCCTAATATTACTTCACCTTAACCCCACCTATTTTATTCTCACCCTTGGCACACTTTTTTAGCACCTTAATGCTGTTTTCACCTTAACACAAGTTTTTCCTCTTCTTAGCTAACCTAACTTTAGTCTCACCTGAAAAAAAATGTTCCTTACTTTACTTACTTACTTTAACTTCACCTTTTCTTATTAAAACTTGTTTGTCACCTAGACCCACCTTATCCTCGCTAAAGTCCAAACGAACCTTACCTTTCTCACTTTCACTCTTTCTTTACATTACTTTTACCCTAATCTATCTAATACATCCTTAATCGCAACTTAACCCCGCACTAACCTCACCTTATTCCCACCTTAACTCCACCGTTCTGGTAGCCTAAATTTATCATTTTGGTTAACTAAGCGAATGCAGAGAAAAACTCTTACTATTTTGTTTACTGTTTTTTTCGAACAGATCTAACCCCCAAAAACCTTAAAAGCTTAAAAAAGAATATATAAAAAATAACACACACCTATGAAAGGCTACGGACAAAATGGTTTAAGCGAAAAACGGATCCGCCCGCAGGATCGGTAAACAAAAAAAGAAGTGGCCCAATGTCGGCTGGGGATCAACAGCTGGAGTTAAATACTTTCGGAAATAAGGAAAATTAAAAAAAAAACGCACATAAAGCTCCAACTCTTTTTAGTGAAAACTGTGGATGTAATTCGACGTGTGAGCCTTTTGGAGACGCAATTTTCCAACAATTTCCCCCCCGCCTTTAACACAATTTAAAACCAACTTTTTTTAATTTTTGTGGGTATGTTTTGGCTAGTACAATTTCCAGATTATCAACGTTGTGCGAATACTACCTTTTCTTAAATTGGAATGTTATTTGTGCACGCATATATTATTGCACGCATTTTATTGTTTTAAAGTACAACAAGAGAGAACGTTATAGTCGGGTGCCCCGACTATCAGATACCCGTTACTCAGGTAAAGGGAGTGCGAGGGAGATGGAGATAGAAACTTTGATCACGCATAACTTTTTAACGAATGGTCCGATTTGAAAAATTTCTTCTACATTTCGATAGGTATTGATAAACACAATAAAACTGCATTTTTACTTTTCCAAAATATTGAAATTTTTAAAATCGTATATAAGCGATTGTGGGCGTTAGAGGGGGCGTGGCACCTTCTTGAAACAAACTTGCGCTGCGTAGGAACTCCAAGAATCTTCATGCCAAATACCAATCCTCTAGCTTTTATAGTTTCCGAGATCTCAGCGTTCATACAGACAGACAGACGGACATGGCTATATCGACTCGGCTAGTGACCCTGATCAAGAATATATATACTTTATAGGGTCGGAAACGCTTCCTTCTAGCTGTTACATACTTTTGCACGAATACAATATACCCTTTTACTCTACGAGTAACGGGTATAAAAATGCATATGTACGTATGTATACGTATATCTCAATAGTTTCTGTAATTTTTTTTACAGATTTCGAGTAGAGCCCAGAAACTAAAACTCCTTAATATTTTACGGGATACATACACATTTTGATTTAGAATTGCATCCATTAGGTGATCTGTTATTTTATCCTAATTTAATCATTACATACTTATGTACATGCCAATTTGTCGATGTGTGTGTGTGTCATTGCGTTTCTTACATTCAAATGTGACGTCTGAAAGTTTTTCCCTTGAAAACCATTCTAAATTTTGTATGCTTTTTACTGGTTGGCTACACACTTTGACTTAGAATTGCGTCAATTAGGTAATACGTTCTAGTATCCAAATAGTCAAATTTTGATCAGGTGTTTCCAAACCAGAAAAAAACATCTCCTTCGCTTCAAATGACTCTCTCTCTGCTCTCTACTCTCTCGCTCTGCTTCTGCTGACGTTGTTTTTGTGAGAGCTGTGTTCAAAAGCATACAAAAAACAAAAACAACGTGCTGCCAAAAAAGCCCCCGCAATCCCCGCAATCTTACAAAAAAAATCATATAAAATCAGCCGTGGGTCCCAAAAAAAAAATAAAAATACCTTACTGATTGTATGGCATAGTTCCACACTTTAAACCAAAAACGGATCCGATCGCATAATCGGTGCGGAAAAATTAATTAAGTGCCCCAACCGGAAGTCGGTTGGGGCTCATCTTCTGGGCTTTCAAAGATTTCCACAAATAAAGCTTAAAATGAAAATATCAACTTGTTTGGTTGAAAACTGTGGAAATGGTTGATGTTTTAATCAAGCAATTTCGCATTTTTCGAGAGTCCTGGGAGTCCTTAGGAGCCGAGTTTTAAAAAATCCTTTCTTAGTGCACACCTCCTCTAACACACGATTCAGACCCAATTTTTTCCAGAATTTTGGGTCTTTTGGTTTGGGCTGGGGGAACATGACGCAAATCGACATCTACTCTTTTATAGTAATACTCGATAATGTTGAATTCTTACCAAAAAAAATATTAAAAAAGTTAAAATAACATTTATAATTTGTTCCTTAAAATATTAATTTTGTGTAAGTTTGGACACATTGAGAGTGTATGTTGGGCCACCCGTTTCGCTTACAAAAGTTTTCAGGACGTTTTTAACGGTGATTTTCCTTGAAGTTAGATAAATGTAATTTGGTCAAAGAGCACTTTAGTTTTGTTTGTAATTTGGTATAAGTATTTAAAAAAAGAAAAAAACTATCTTAAACTAAATTAAATTTATTCAATTAACAAAAATAATAAGGGTTCTGAAGCTTGGAGAACTTTTGCAGTGAGTTTTATTGACTTTTAAAAGTGGCCAAATTTTCAGACTTTTTTTTCAAGCTTTCCTTTTGTAAATGGATCAAACAAATTCGTATACCTGTTACTCGTATAGTAAATGACTATATTGTATTCGTCGGAAACGATAAGTATGTACCCGGTAGTAGAAAGTGTTAGACCCTATGACGTATAAATTCTTGATAGCGGAGCCGATCTAGCTACGTCCGTCTGTTTTTCTGTCCGTCCGCGCTGAGATCTCGGAAACTATAAAAGCTAGAAGGCTTGCATTAAGCATGTCACGCCCCTCTAATGCCCACAGTCGCCTTAACCAGTCGCCACACCAAAACCGACCTTTCAGCACAAATATATGGCTAACATGGAATAGACAGGTTTTACTGTATCCATTGTTTATTAAAATTCTTCAGAACAGAATAACCTTTCAAAATAAAAAGGTTTGGGAGGTCTGGCCTCAATAGCTATAGAGATATCTCTTAGCAAGTGACGGATGTATCCTGTGTACTTATTATTTTGGCCAGTAGTGTATACCTCGGCTGGCCGAAGTTAACTTCTTTTCTTAGTATTTTCCTTAAAAATTTTAAAGTCTGTTCTCCACATCAGAGTTTTAGGGAATAAGGTTCTTAAGGTTCTTGCTTAGGTAGGTAGGTAGGTAGAAGTGGTGAGGTCCTCTCTGAGGACCTCCAAGTAGAGCTGAGCTCCGTTTTGATCCACACCCTCGTAAATTGTTGTCTCCGCGTTCTCTTCAGTACCAGCCTGCGTCATTTAGAAAACCTAGGATTGCAGTTATCCTCTGCTTTCCTATTTCTCCCAATGATTCCAGCTGATACGCCCCGAAGTATCTCGCCCTGATATGGTTTAGTGCTGGGCAATGACACATCATGTGCTCAGGTGTCTCCTGTGTGTCTGTTTCTTTGCAGCTTCTGCAATTAGCGTTGTACGGAAGCCCCATCTTCATGGCTTGCGTGCCAATAGCCCAATGGCCTGTGATGAGTGCCGTGATCCTTCTAATATCCCTTTTACTTTTGGTTATTAGCTTTCGAGTTATCTTGCTATTGATGGTTGGCCAGCAGAGTTTTGATCTCCTGAGACCCTGCTTTTCCGACCAACTTTTACTAGCTTGTGTTTTGTAGTGTTCGTGAATCCTTGCTTGGACTGTATTTATGGATTCAGGTAGACTAGTTGTATAGGAGTCGTGCAAGTTCATCCGCCTTTTCGTTTCCTGGTATATCATTATGCCCTGGCACCCATGTTATCTGTACATGGTTGTTTGTTGCTAGTATGTTAAGAGCCGACTTACAATCGGCTACTAGTGTCGAGTTGGTTCTTGCTGCTGCGAGAGATTTGATAGCCGCTTGGCTATCAGAGTATATCCTTACCTTGGTATTCCTGAGGCATTGCTGAATCGAAAGCTTGACTGCTTCTAAAATAGCAAGTACCTCAGCCTGAAAAACTGTCGCTGATTCTGGGAGGTGGAATTGCGATTCTATCCCCCAGCTTTCAGCGAAAATTCCAGCCCCTACACCACAGTCCATCTTGGAGCCGTCAGTGTAGAGTGATACCTCATCTTGTCCGGTTACTCTGTCATTCTCCCAGTCTTCCCTCGTTGGAAAAGTAGTCGTAAATCCGTTTCCAAATCTTATCTCCGCTGTCATATAATCCGTTTTGTTCTTTGCCAGATAGTTGCTGTACTCTAAGATACGGCAGTGCCCTGTGTGGTAGCCTTTCCAGCATTTACTTGCCTTCAGTCTGGCCGCACTCTGCGCTGCAGTATCCTTTATGAAAAGTTCTATCGGCATTATATCCAGAATAGTGTTCAACGCGGCAGCCGGGCATGATCTTAATGCCCCTGTAGCTCCTGCGCAAGCTGATCTCTGTATATTGTATTGTATGCCCTTTTCAGGGCTGGCCACCAGACTAGTGCCCCGTATGTGAGGATTGGCCTTACCACTGCTGTGTATAGCCATAATATTATCTTAGGGTGTATACCCCAGTTTTTGCCAAACATTTTCCGGCACGAGTAGAATGCTATGCTGGCCTTTCTTACTCGTTCCGTGATGTTCAGTTTCCACGAGAGCTTCGGGTCTAGTATCACTCCTAGATACTTAGCCTTACCCGATAGCTCGATTTCGATTCCATCTATTTATACCCGTTACTCGTAGAGTAAAAGGGTATATTGTATTCGTGCAAAAGTATGTAACAGGGAGAAGGAAGCGTTTCCGACCCCATAAAGTATATATATTCTTGATCAGGATCACTAGCCGAGTCGATCTAGCCATGTCCGTCTGTCCGTCTGTCCGTCTGTCTGTCTGTCTGTCTGTCTGTCTGTCTGTCTGTCTGTCCGTCTGTCCGTATGAACGCTGAGATCTCGGAAACTATAAAAGCTAGAAGATTGGTATTTGGCATGAAGATTCTTGGAGTTCCTACGCAGCGCAAGTTTGTTTCAAAAGGGTGCCACGCCTCCTCTAACGCCCACAATCGCTTATATACGATTTTAAAAATTTCAATATTTCGGAAAAGTAAAAATGCAGTTTTATTGTGTTTATCAATACCTATCGAAATGTAGAAGAAATTTTTCAAATCGGACCATTCGTTAAAAAGTTATGCGTGTTCAAAGTTTCTATCTCCATCTCCCTCGCACTCCCTTTACCTGAGTAACGGGTATCTGATTGTCGGGGCACCCGACTATAGCGTTCTCTCTTGTTTTGGTTTGCTGTATGTTGGGATCTTCGTTCTTCGCGTGAAGAGCATCAGTTTGGTTTTACTCGGGTTTATACCTAGTCCGCAGGTTTTTGCCCATTCATTGAGTCGGGTAAGGGCCCCCGTCATTATGGAATGGTCCTGATACTAGCAACACTACGTCGTCTGCGTAGGCTACTACTTTTACTCCTCCGCTATCGAGTTCTCTCAATATGTCGTTCGTGTTGATGAGCCAGAGCAGTGGCGATAGAACCCCGCCCTGAGGTGTGCCTCTCTTCACAAAGCGTGTGAGGTAAGTGCCACTCAGTTCGGCTGTTATCGTCCTGTTCGTGAGCATAACTCCGATCCAAGCTCTGATGTCTCCTTCAATGCCGATCGATTTGGGGGAGCTCAGTATGGATTCGGCGTTTACATTATTGAACGCACCTTCTATATCTAAGAAGGTGGCCATTGTATATTGGTTAAAATTTAGCGATTTTTCTATGTGGCAGACTACTTCGTGTAGTGCCGTTTCTGTCGATCTGCCCTTTCGGTACGCATGCTGAGCGTCCGATAGATGCTGCTTCTCGGTGTTTTCCCGGATATGAATATCGATCATTCGTTCCAGCGTTTTCATTAGGAAGGAGGTAAGGCTGATCGGCCTGTAATCCTTTGCTAGGATATGACCTCTTCTTCCTGGTTTTGGTATAAATACAACGTTGGCTTCCTTCCATAGAAGCGGTATGTGTGTTAGTCTGATGCAAGCCGTGTAAATGGCCACCGGCCGTAGGTACCGGATGGTGTAGTCGGCCTTCTCAAGCTGCGGCAGACAGCGCTGGTTGATAAGGAAGAGGAACGGCTGGCTCGTCTTCATCTCCTTCTCTACTTTAAGTATCGCCCAGTCCTCTGTGTGCACTTCTGGGTTCTGAGCCCTCAGCAGCGACAGCACCTTTCCTTGGTCAGTCTGCTCCATTGGCAACCAAATGCGAGCCCGCGGCCTCCTTGGAATCTCCCTGGCGTGGACGAGCCTAATGCTAAGGCCGTCCCATGCATCTCCAATCTTTGCTATGCATTCCGCCAGGAAGGTCCTTGAGAGCGAGTCATCGCACTTGATCACCCGGTGCCCCCTGACCATGTCCGACGAGTCGAAGGAGGGGATCGGTCCATCTGGCACGGCTGATAGCCTTTCTGCTATCATGTCGGCCACCTTGACCTCGATCTCCTCCCACTTCTCCGACAGCAGGCGTCCGTCGTCGTGCAGGTCGTCCACCAGTGCCACCGCGACGCTGTCTCTGGCTACGTCGCTGAATTTCTTGGCCTTCTTCACAAAGGAGGTCGGTCTTGGCCTCCCCTGAGCGTCCTTTGCGCTCACGCTTGCCTCGTGCGAGAGGTCCCTCTTTGTGTTGGTTTCAGTGGCCTCCGGGCGCGTCCTCATGTATTCCTCGAAGTCTGCGATCTCCGCAAGGCATCGAGTCTTGTCCTTCGCATCGCGCTGGTCAGTCTTGCCCTCTGCCTCATTCTTGGCTATCTTGCCGAGAATAGAACGAGCCCGACTGACCTTGGCCTTGCGCTGCTGATGCGTAACAGTGGCTGCCTTGCTGGTACCCGGCTGGGTTGATGTTCTTGGTGTCTAGTGGGGTGCTAGTCTTAGCAGCCCCTTCCGTTCCCATCGGAGCCGAAGCACCCTGTTAGGTTAGGTTTCATTTTCAATACATAATCGCCCGCGTTGCTCGACCAGGCAAGCGCGGCGGGCCTGAGGGTTGTTGGGGCTCTATGAAAAAGTCGACCGTGACTCCGCGCCAAAGCCACGGCAAGGCCACTTCCGACCCAGGGTTGTCCGGCCCTGGGAAGGCTCCGTTAAAACACAGCTGGATTTACCCCTCAGCTGCAAACCTGAAAGTCAGTGGGCACGGGTCGCTTGACACGCCTGACTTGAGGGTAGGCACTTTAAAGACCTACCCAGGTCCGCCCGACTACGATTCGTCAGCATCCATAGTCATAGCTAGACTATGGACCTGCTTCCAGCCGCCCTCACGGGGAGAGTATAGTCGCACAACCATCGGTGCACACAGTTACGGCAGGGGACGAGTCCCCCGTTGGTCCCCCTGTGTACCCGACGGCTGACGGCCAGGTTCTTGCTTAAACTCCCATTACTTTTTATTGAAAATGGAAAAAAAAAGAAAAAAAAAATGAAAAAATTAATGGAAAATAATTTAATTTAAAAATTTATTGGCATGTGTCTTAATAAAAGTGGGAAACGACATTGAAGATATCGTAGGTCAAAACGTTAAATGTTGTTATTTATTTCAAACCGCGATTTTAAAAGTACAACCTTACCTTACAAAAAAACACTGTTATGCAGAGTAACTTATATTTAGTTGTAAATATCCAAAATATTTTATTGAGTGCTAATGACCCTTCTTAATCTTTTCAGTTGAATTTGCACGCTAGGTTCATCACATATCACATCTAACGGGGTGACGTTGGCATGCCGTTGTAGGCAGAATCCATAGCAAAATCTACGCCTCATGGATCCGTATTACCATATCAGACATCATGTGAGACCTTTCAGACCTGTTTATTATACTTTAAATAAATGTACCTTTTTATTTTTACAGTATCCACCCACAAGCATAGCAGGCTCAGGAGCGGTGGTGGGCAGCTCGTCGGCAATCAACCGTCCGGAACTGCATCAAAAATGCAACCGAGGTTCGCACTCCAGTGACACTAGTTCAGCGTACAGCGGTAGTGACACAATGGCCTCGAACTATGCCTCGTCTCTGGAGGCCGAGGAGATTGACCTTTCCGGCTTGGTGGAGTCCGTCGTAGACTCTGACGAGGAGGATCTAGCGGAAAGCATGGATGTAAGTAATCAATTAAAAAAGTACTATTTTTTATAAATATATAAGAGTTGGGGGGAGGCGGTCGAAAATCAACAATGACGTATGATATGGACAAAATGTTTACATACATTTGCGTTGGACTCCGGGGCATTTTTTTTATAAAAATTAATATCTAGAATAAATAAGTATTCTTAGTCAGGATTACTAGCCGAGTCGCTCTAGCCATGTCTGTCATTCCGTATGAACGGTAAGATCTCGGAAACTACAAATGCTAGAAAGTTGGGATTAACCACACATATTCTTGGGCTTACCGCTAGATGGCGTCAGTACCTTTGATAACTGCAGATCTCCATCTTCCTCGCACTCTTTTCAGCCGAGTAAAGGGTATCTGACAGTCGAAGTTCTTATTTTAGCTGAAAAATAAAATGCATTTTTGACATTGGAAGATCGTAATAAATTCTTAAAAATAAATTTAAAACGCGCTTACCGGGTGGGGTTTTTTTTTATTCTTAAGCGAAATGTAAAAACAAAATGGATATTCGATCCTTTTTGGCGGAGATACAGTAATCACAGCCAAACACTGTTTTTTAATAGTGATCCATCAATCGCTTTTCCACCGATATATTAGCCGATAGTATCGGCTATAAGAATTAATGGATGTTATTCAAATGACACTTAATTATATACAAAAGGTATCAATGAAATACATCTAACTAATTTTTATAGAAAATATCTTGAAGTTAGTTGATTTTCTTTTGAAATTTCTAACGGGACTTTTCAAAACTGGAATGAAGGAGTGAGGACTTACTAACCTACTTGCAATTTGTCTACAGCGTAGTGCAACGAAGGGATTTAAAAAAAAGTCAAATAAATTATAAAGCACGGCTTAACCCAATACGAATATAATGGATATTGTTCAAAATGGTATATACTTTGTGTATATAGATACATGTATAAATAACATGTGCTTTGTTTTGTGTAAAGAAGTGGTAAAAACAAGCGTCTTAATTAGTTCATAAATGTGCATTACAATGTTTAGGTAAAGTACCTAGGAGGAAAGCAAATTAGAATGGAGTTGATTAATCACTACCACATTTTTAAATTACAGTTCTCAGTTTGTAAATAACTTACAGTAAAACAAGAAAGGAAGTTAACTTCGGCCAGCCGAAGTTTATATACCCTTGCAGATAAATTGTCGAAAATCAAAACGCCTACTTCCTACAAACTTACAATGTTTTTATACCCGTTACTCGTAGAGTAAAAGGGTATATTGTATTCATGCAAAAGTATGTAACAGCTAGAAGGAAGTGTTTCCGACCCCATAAAGTATATATATTCTTGATCAGGATCACTAGCCGAGTCGATCTAGCCATGTCCGTCTGTCTGTCCGTCCGTCTGTCTGTCTGTATGAACGCTGAGATCTTGGAAACTATAAAAGCTAGAAGATTGGCGTTTTGCATGCAGATTCTAGGAGTTCCTACGCAGCGCAAGTTTATTTTAAAAAGGTGCCACGCCCCCTCCAACGCCCACAATCGCTTATATACGATTTTAAAAATTTCAATATTTCGGAAAAGTAAAAATGCAGTTTTATTGTGTTTATCAATACCTATCGAAATGTAGAAGAAATTTTTCAAATCGGACCATTCGTTAAAAAGTTATGCGTGTTCAAAGTTTCTATCTCCATCTCCCTCGCACTCCCTTTACCTGAGTAACGGGTATCTGATTGTCGGGGCACCCGACTATAGCGTTCTCTCTTGTTTCTATTATTTTTTTGATTATTCCTATAGGAGCCATAAGATATAGTGGTCCGATCCGGTTCGTTCCGACATATGTACTACCTGCAACAGAAAGAAAACTTTTCGGAAAGTTGTATCGCGATAGCTTTAAAACTGAGAGACAAGTCCGGGCAGACGGACATGGCTAGATGGACTCGACTATTGGTGCTGATCAAGAAAATATATACTTTATGTGGTCGGAAACGTCTCCTTCACTGCGTTGCAAACTTTTGATTGAAATTATAATAATTTATAATTTATGATTGCTCTTTTATGTAAACGCAACCACTGAGAAAATCGTTCCTATGGAAGCTATCGATATAGTAGTACGATCGCGATTTTTGTATCATATATTATATACTAGCTGTACCCGGCGCGACTTCGTTCGTTTAAAATTAGTTTGGGGTACGGCTATCAAGTCTTTCTCTTTTCCACACCACCCCTGAGGTAGAGAAATTGGCGCGTTTTTTTTTAATGTGGTATCTCCAATTAGACCTATTCCACTGAAACTGTCTAGGTTTAATAATGTAAATTAATATGATTACTTTAAAAAATTACTTTAAACAACATTTTTAGAAGATCCGTCAGGAGCGAGAATAATAAGGCTACTGGCAGAGCTAACTGTAGAGCATGCGACATAAAATTGTCCATGAGAGAAGCAATCTTCTCTAAGATCTAGTCCAGCTAGCTTCAAAGTCTGCCCCTGCGATTTATTTATAGTTATTGCAAAGCAAACTTTTAGAGGGAATTGTACAGGCTACAGCCTTTTAAACTGAAACGGCAGACTGGATGGTATTAATGGGATCCTGGGTATAACACTGTTTCCCCCTTCGCGCATCCCGTAAATACTGTTGCTTCGATTACATTCTTATGAAGACCTTTTATCTGCAATCGTGTCCCATTGCATAACTTTGGGGGACTTAAATTTCGGAATAACATTACGGGTACTCCAATCTTAAGAGACAGAATATGCTGAGGAATCCCTGGAGGATTCAAAGAATTTAAAAATTCAACAGCATAATCAACATCAGGAACAGAGTCGACCGATTTATAGGAGACTTCTAAACCATCAAATGAGTTTAGCAATAACTTATTAATAGTGGTTGCTCATTCATTTTTCGTTGTCAAAATGGCGCGTTCAGATAGCCAATCTAAGCTTTTACATGATATGTTAGAAATGTCAGGAAATATTTTGGATGTAAGGTCTTGAACGTTTTTGACTACATTTACTAAGCGTGAAGTTATAACTATTTTTACATCAACTGTTGGATGGTCGCCATTCCCAATTTTTAAAAGAGTTTCGACAAAAATTCCTGCAGAACTATCTCCTCTATAGTGTACTCGCATATTTTTCGTGAGCGCTAGTTTTTTATCTGTGGCCATAAAAATGAAGATTTTAAACAGGCCTTTATTTCATCAGCTCTTGTACCTCTTGGCACAACAGGAAGCGTTTGGCGAAAGTCTCCAGCTAGCAGGGCTGTAATACCACCCATCAACATAGTATTCTCATTAATATCTTGCAGGGTTCTATTTATGGCTTCAATCCCACCTTTATGTGACATGGTGCACTCATCACAAACAATCAACACCGCAGCCATATAGAGAAATGAGTTGTTTCTAAATTAACTAAATCCAAAGATAGTTTGAATGTAGAATGAACAGTTTGACCTCCATTGAGCAGGGTAGCAGCTATACCAGAAGATGCTACAGCTAGGGCTATTTTTTTTAACTTCGAACTTTTGCCAACAATAAGTTTGTCAAGAAGGTTTTACCTGTCCCTCCAGGTGCATCCATAAAAAAAAATACTTGTATAATAAATGAATGTGATCCAAGTAAAAGTCGTAAACTTCATCAATGCAATTTTAATTTGCGTACAAATATGTATACTTGTTTGTAAATTGTAATTTGTTGTTTTAAATTAAACGAAAACATTTGTACATACAAATGTAGCGAAGTAACTTATTATTTTCCGATTCCACATTTGATTGATAATTATTAATTACACTAGTTTACAACTTTAAATTTTATTTCGAGATAAACGCAGAGACCAATTTTTTTTGATTAGTTTTGAGTTGCTGATCACGCTGAACAAATTAAAAAAAATTCCCAAAGAACCGTTCTGAAGATATTCGCAAAAATCCAGATTTTCGGCACTTCTTTTATAAAACCTAACAGATCTAAAAAACCATTAAACCAATAAACTTGTAACTTACAATATTTAAAAGGCAATATATGCACCTTTCCGAAATGCTATTATTCGTTGTGATCGGGTCGCAATTAATGGAGGTACAACCTGTAAAAGTTCAAAAAAAGTTTCATTTCTGGCGTTTTTTTGTTATAGCTAGTTTTCATTTAATTCAAAAAAATACAAATAAAAATGTTTAAATTATTTTGAGCTTTTAGATCTATAGGCCCTTTTGTTGTTAACGAGTTAAGGCCATATATTTGCAAATGGAGTGCAAATTCTAGGAGATATGCATTTTTTAGTGAAACAACCCATTTCCAAAAAATGCTTTTAAAGGCAAGTGGCCTGCTTTTGGTAGTTTGCTTTTTGACATATGAACAAAATAGGAGTATTTATTGTACATTAAGTAGTATACCTATACATATTTCAAATACATTTAAAGTACTTAAACAAAAATCGTAAAACCAAATCTGTGGAGCATCTTTGAAGAAAATATGGTTTTCGAAAATGCATGTCTAAAATATGTTAATTTCATGAGGTTTCAGCATATAAGCGGAAGGAACAGCACCTCAACACCCCTCACATTTTTTCAATCTCTGGTTGCGAAATACACGGGGTGACACAAAAAGTGAGGGGTGAGTGAGGCTTGTAGATGGTTTTCCAAAGGAATTTGCATTTTTCCTACACCAGTGCTTGCTAAGAGGAACAGGATTTCTAACACTCTCACTTTCCCGGTGGTAAGAGAAGTTGTGTGTTCGACCCACCAAATTTTATTGCGTAATTGCCCGTTACCCAAGGAAATGCAAGATATCCGATTGGGACAAATCGGAAAACTTTATTTAGTTTCACTTTCGCTGGAATTGGTTCGTTCGTCAGCTGGCTGTGGCGGCAGGCCTGGTTGGCGTTGCGCCTTCTTCGACTCAAGATCACTGCGGCGGCGGCGCTCCATCTCGGCGTCATCGCTCTCCGCATTCTCGCTGCATTCGCTGTCCCTAGGGGCTCTCCTGCCTCGAGAGTTGTGGGGAGTTTTAAGACTCCACACAACATTTAAGCTCGGAAGAAGACTTTATTATTTGAACTTTTTCGCTCATGATGTAAAGAAACTTCCCGCACTTGCATCCAGCAATAGTCGCCTAGCATTCCTTCATCCCAGAAACCTTGGTAGCGCTTTTCAAATGATGACATATCCTGATGAAACCGTTCTCC
The DNA here is from genome assembly GCA_037075285.1 of Drosophila lutescens. NCBI lineage: Eukaryota > Metazoa > Arthropoda > Insecta > Diptera > Drosophilidae > Drosophila > Drosophila lutescens. The sequence continues at coordinate 24,932 of JBAMCF010001015.1, forward strand.
TTGTTCATCACTTTCTGCCCCCAAGTTCAACGGAAAGAAATCCAAATGACTGTCAAGGAAGTGCATTTTAAGAGACATTCGCGAACCTGTGTTAAGGCATATGACTATCTTAAAGGATTGTAATTTTATTTAAATGTTTATACCACTCACCAATGGCGTGAAAGGATTTCATCATGGTCTTAATTAAATGACTGAAGTTATCTTTTCTTTCGTTTCCCAAAAATCCGTGAACCACTTCCTGAAAAGCGTTCCAAGCCGATTTTTCTGCAGGTCGTAATGAATTTGTAAAATGTTCGTCTGCGAACAATTTTTTTATTTGCGGCCCAACAAATATACCGGCTTTGACTTTTTCCGTGGATAGCTTTGGAAATTTCGTTCTAAGGTACTTCATACCTTTGCTGTGCGGATCTTTCGCCATTGCTTTTACAAAATTTTTCATCAAACCCAGTTTTATGTGCAGCGGTGGAAGAATAACGTTCTCTGCACGGACAAGGGCTGCTTTAAGGACATTACTTTCGCCGATGACATGATCCTTTCGATTTGGCCAATCATGCTGTGAAAAATGTAAAGCATCTGCCCTGCTATTCCAGAGGCACAAAAAGCAGCTAAACTTTGTGTATCCACCTTGGAGACCAGTGAGTATGGCAACAACCTTCAAGTCACAACATATTTTCCAATTGTAGGTTTTGTAGTCAATTAGTTCCAGAAGCAGCTTCATGGTCTCATATGTTTCCTTGACGTTAGTGGAATGACCAATAGGTATTGATGGTTTTTCGTTTCCCTTATGCAGTAAAACAGCTTTAACGCTATACTTGCTTCCGTCAATAAATAAACGCCAGTCAGCAGGATTGTGATGTTCTCCTAGTGCTTTAAATAACTCTGAAACGTTATTGCAAAAACAAAAATCCTTAGTTTTTGAAAAATATTTTTCAAAAATTTTGCCTCGATTTCTGTAAAATGAAATTCGAGTTTCCGCTTTCAAAAAACCATGTTCCTTTAATCGGGAAGCAAGAATTTCGGACTTTTCTTTCGACAAATTTAAATCTCGACACAAGTCATTGAGATCTTTTTGACTCATAAGCTTCATGAGGGAATTTTCAGATTCTGAATGTTCAGATTCACTCGAATAACTTGTCGTCTCTTTATCAACTGGTTCATCATTATTATTTCGGTTGATTCTTGGCTTTGGAAAATGCGAAGAATGTGGTTCTACTTTGGATACTGATGCTACATCGGGGTAAACTAATTTGGCATATTTTCCACCTCTGACACTCGTCAAACAAAAATAGCAATCAGTATTGTGATCCATTGGATTTCTCCACAGAACCGGCCTTCCAAACGTTAAATATTTTTCCTTTCCACTTTTAAACAAAATTAACCGAGTTGAGCATGTGCGGCAAGTTGACTTAGGAGTCCATGGTTTAGTTACGTTATTTGGTTCAATGCCGAAGTACTGCTTGTAAGCACTTAATATGGTGTCGGTAATTTTAACACACTTTTTTGGGTTGAGGATATAACACCCGCAAACGTAACAAAACCTTTTGGGAGAATTTTTGCACATTTTGGAAACGGCTATTTTTCGAAAGAAGTTTTACGAAAAGATTGCTTAAATGCTCTTAATTGAATCAAGAACTGAAAAATTTTCTTCTCAGAGGCTCCACCGATTTTTTTCCACTACTTTTTGTTTATGTACTCTATATGTTTTTGATTCAAGTGTTAAAATCATCATTTTGAAAAGCGCTACCAAGGTTTCTGGGATGAAGGAATGCAGGCGACTATTGCTGGATGCAAGTGCGGGAAGTTTCTTCTCATCATGAGGGAAAAGTTCAAATAATAAAGTCTTCTGCCGATCTTAAACATTTCTTATTCTTTTTTGGGCGTTGTTGCTCACCGAAAACCATATTTTCTTCAAAGAGGCTCCACAGATTTGGTTTTACGATTTTTGTTTAAGTACTTTAAATGTATTTGAAATATGTATAGGTATACTACTTAATGTACAATAAATACTCCTATTTTGTTCATATGTCAAAAAGCAAACTACCAAAAGCAGGCCACTTGCCTTTAAAAGCATTTTTTGGAAATGGGTTGTTTCACTAAAAAATGCATATCTCCTAGAATTTGCACTCCATTTGCAAATATATGGCCTTAACTCGTTAACAACAAAAGGGCCTATAGATCTAAAAGCTCAAAATAATTTAAACATTTTTATTTGTATTTTTTTGAATTAAATGAAAACTAGCTATAACAAAAAAACGCCAGAAATGAAACTTTTTTTGAACTTTTACAGGTTGTACCTCCATTAATTGCGACCCGATCACAACGAATAATAGCATTTCGGAAAGGTGCATATATTGCCTTTTAAATATTGTAAGTTACAAGTTTATTGGTTTAATGGTTTTTTAGATCTGTTAGGTTTTATAAAAGAAGTGCCGAAAATCTGGATTTTTGCGAATATCTTCAGAACGGTTCTTTGGGAATTTTTTTAATTTGTTCAGCGTGATCAGCAACTCAAAACTAATCAAAAAAAATTGGTCTCAATGTTTATCTTTTTTTGCTGTAAACTAGTGTTATAAACTCGTCAAATAAATAATAATTATACCCGTTACTCGTAGAGTAAAAGGGTATATTGTATTCGTGCAAAAGTATGTAACAGGGAGAAGGAAGCGTTTCCGACCCCATAAAGTATATATATTCTTGATCAGGATCACTAGCCGAGTCGATATAGCCATGTCCGTCTGTCCGTCTGTCTGTATGAACGCTGAGATTTCGGAAACTATAAAAGCTAAAAGGTTGAGATTTCACACACATATTCTTGGGCTTCCTACGCAGCGCAAGTTTGTTTCATCGAGGTGCCACGCCCCCCCCTAACGCCCACAATCGCCATAAACGATTTTCAAATGTGTCTGGAGGCCACATCTTTTAAGATTTTAAAAATATATAAACGCGATTTTATAGTGTTTATTAATACCTATCGAAATGTAGAAGACGTTTTTCAAATCGGACCATTCATTAAAAAGTTATACGCAATCAAAATTGTTTATATATCTATCTCCCTCGCACTCCCTTTAGCCCCAATAGATAGTCGGGACACCAACCCGAGTACAGCGTTCGCACTCCCTTTAGCTGAGTGACGGGTATTAGATAGTCGGGACACCAACCCGACTATAGCGTTCTCTCTTGTTTTATTTGAATTTAAGCACATTATCGACTTTAAAGTAGAAACATAAACACACATTGTGTGTATGTATTGTATTGAACATGTATTGTACAAATCAAAACATATCCAAATATGCATATGTACATTAGGGCGGTCCACATTTGTATGGAAATTTTTAAGGTCCAACTCTAAGCCGCCTATACGGTGCGCAATGTGGTATTCAAGGTATACCAAAAGAATAAGAATGTTTGAAAAAATCGTGTTTTAGGGTCTGCGAATTGGCTTCAACGTTTATCACCCATACGCACTGTTGCCTTCGATCAAAAAAATGTTCTAATCAAGGTGGCATAGATTTCTACAATTCAGTTGATGTTTTGCTCTCCCTTTTCTTTCCAATTATTCCAACGAAATTCATAATTTGACAAGACAAGAAATGGGAGAACGATTTTGTTCGACCAAATTCGAACTGTTATACGTGTCGTATGAGTAAATTTGAAGAAAACTTTGAGGACGTTTCGCAAGGTCTAAATCACGAAAGAAAAGGACTGACTATTGATATTGATCGGAACAGCAGTTTAAGTTTTTAAAATTCAAAACAAATTTTAACTTAAATTGCCCTTTTCCCCTCCCCCTTCCACACAGCACTACCCCTCCCCCTCGTCAGTTTTCTTGGCTGTTGCTCTCTCGGCCGTCGCTCTCTTGGCATCATCTCTCTGGGTTTCGCTCTCTCGGCAGGCTCCCACAAAATGCAACGCAATAACTTCGAAAATCTAAATAAATACGTTAAAAATACTTAAAAAAAATGTTAAAAACTTGAAAAATTAAACTTAAGCATTTGGGCCATAGAATAACTAATGATCCAAAAATCATCTTGATCGGAGCAGCGGTTTAGATTTTTTAAATCGAAAAGTTAATTTTAAATGTAGCCCCCAAATTATCCCCCATAATTTCTTTTAAATTTCTAATTAGGTCTTTTCAATACCTAAAATTTGGCAAAATCCAAATTTCGAAATTACAACCACTTTAGAAGTTAAGCAATAAATAATCTATTTTTTTTGTTCAAAGTATCGATGTTGGAGCTGTTTGGGGCCACTGGGGGACATGTCGTACCTTAGTGGGCACCTACGCCCCCAATGAAATACTGTGCAAAAATTTGACTGTTCTAGCTCTTACGGTTTGGGCTGTGGTCGTATAATTTTATAATCTTTAGAGATATGGGCAATTCTCTGAGGATGTCAACGAAGCCAGAAAGCTTTAAACTTGCTAAAAACATATTTCTATGTGATTTTGCACTGATATTTGATTCTAAGCTAAGTAATTCGAGTATACTTGTATAATTTTCAGGACAATACCTATAATATGGACAAAAAAGACATTTGTCGGTATTTCTGTATTTTTTTTAGGTTGCTCTTAAACGGTGTTTTTGACGTTAAGGTTAAAAAAAAACCACCTAAGAAAAAACTGTCGTGTGCGACATGTAGCATGTGACAGTCACTTCAATGCAAATAAAAAAATAACTACTCAATATTTTGTAACCAAACCAAATACATTTTAAAGAAGAAAGAACAAGGAACACTATGAAATTAACTGCAATAAAATATTCCTTCACGTTTCGCTACAATCGAAAGTTAAGCAGGAAGTCAAAAAAGTCACTTCTATTGGTGTCGCGTGCGAAAGTCTTGGTTTTTTTATAAATCTTAAAAACGAATAGTGCTTTAAAGTCAGCCCTAGCACATATTTTAGTGCTAATCAATACCTTTAATTTGAGCCTAGTACCAAAAGAAAATAGGTCCAGGAAGATGGTTTTTTTCACCTGCAAAGCGTACGAACGTCGCGTGCGACAGCAGACAATTGCCCATATATGGGCACTTCCATATTGTCGCTCGGGACATTTGCACACCTTTGAAGTTGAAAAAAAAATTGTAAAAAATGGATTTCAATTTCAATAATGGGCTTTCCTTTTCACTCTTCCCAAGCTCTATTTTGTGTAAAAATCTTGATTTTGTACCACTTTTAGTTTTTAAGTTATCGTTGAAAAACTGCCGTATTCGCTCGGGACAAAAATAGAAGTGGATTTCGGGGAAGTTCATTCAACAACAGAATTTAGCGAATTCTGATGGAATATTTGAATACGATTTTTTTTAGAATGGTGTCAGAACATGTCGTTGTGAAATGGTTTTGGTTTCACTCAAAAACTGTGCCGTTTTTTTTATGCAGTTTTAACCACATTCACTCGGGACATGTCGCTCGGGACATTTTTTCTGAGCGTTTTGTAAAGTGTATTTCTTTACCTATATCCCTCAATTAGTGACTGTTTTGCTTTTAACTTAATAGTTTAAAATGTAAATGAAGCATTCAGTACAGAAAAATGTCACATACTAGTATTCCTAATGGATAAATTAACAACTGAAGACAGGTCCCAAAAATAACAAAAAAATTTTGTCATAAAAGTAATCAAACTATACTCCAAATTTTTAGTTAAGCTCAGGATCAAACTATTTAAAAACTAATATCGGGGCGAAATCATGTGGAAATATGTTTTATTCAAGTTTCAAGGTTTTTGGCTTGGTGGACTTTTGGTGGAAGTGCCCATATACATATTTTTTTCTACATTTTTGCTAAACTTTTCATGGCGGTAGCACATCTAGAAGTATTTATGGACGCGGCTCCATACAAGCCCAACCACTGTGCACTCGAAAGAAAATATATTTAATTAGTCGAATGTACAAGCATTTTTCGACACAAAATTTGATATCAGTACTTTTGTATGTTGAAGGTGCGATCGTCAATAGCTTTTTACCTCGTTAAGAGGTGTTTTTATTTGATATATTCTTAATCCGGATCACTAGCCGAGTCGATCTAGTCATGCCCGTCTGTCCGTATGAACGCTGAGATCTTGGAAACTATTAGAGCTATATGATTGTGATTAAGCATGCAGATTCTAGAGGTTCGTACCCAGCGCAAGTTTCTTTCATCAAGGTGCCACCCCCCTCTAGCGTCCACAGACCGCAAAAATGGGTGGCGCCCACAGTTTTGATGCTAGAATGAAAATTTAAATTGAAATTTAGTGTAACACTGCATGCAATAGTCAAGCTACTCGAGCACTCTCCCTTGTTTATTTATAAAAACGGTGCACTTCAAATAAAGCAAATGGGTTAATTGTCCGGCCAGGATCTATTCTATTTTATTTAAATATACCTTTCAAATTTTTTTTATCAATGTAGAGTCTAACTGTTCGTGATGCAGTCCGTGACTGCCTGGAGAAGGATCCGGCGGAGCGGAGCGAGGAGGATGTGGAAGTACTGCTCGAGTTTACGCAGGGTTTGAAAGCATTTACAAACATTACACTGTCCGTACGACGAGCGCTCTGTTCCGTGATGGTATTCGCCGTGGTGGACAAGGCCGGAACAGTGGTCATGTCAGATGGTGAAGAACTAGACTCATGGTCGGTGCTAATAAATGGGGCAGTAGAAATCGAGCATGCGAACGGCAGTCGCGAAGAACTGCAGATGGGAGACTCTTTTGGCATCCTTCCTACTATGGACAAGCTGTACCACAGAGGTGTGATGCGAACCAAGTGCGACGACTGTCAGTTTGTGTGCATCACGCAGACGGATTACTACCGTATTCAACATCAAGGTGAGGAGAATACACGTCGACATGAAGACGACAATGGGTTTGTGGTTATGGTCACAGAGTTGCGATCTATTGGAAGCGGCGCCACCGAATCTGCTGCCGGTGGCGGATCGACGACAGGAGCTTCGGCTTCGCTTAATATGAAACGCGGTCACGTCGTTATTCGTGGCACTCCGGAGCGACTGCTACAGCAGCTGGTCGAAGAAAACTCAATGACCGACCCAACATATGTGGAGGACTTTTTGCTCACACATCGCATCTTCATTAATAACCCGCAAGAGGTGACCAGCAAGTTGTTGCATTGGTTTGACCTAGAACAGGTGGATACGCATAAGACGCAAGAACTACGGGATCGCGTAACACGCGTTGTGCTTCTTTGGGTGAACAACCACTTCACCGACTTTGAGGCCGACTATGAAATGATGGAGTTTTTGGAAGTCTTTGAAGCACTTCTCGAGAGAAAAAAGTTGCTAAGCCAACTGCGCCTTTTGCATATAGCCTGTGCCGCAAAGGCCCGAATGCGCAGCTGTACTCTTACTCGATCCTCACGCGACGAGCCGCTCAACTTCCGCATTGTAGGCGGCTATGAGCTTCGGGGCGTAGCCGCAACCACAGGGAACGCAGCTGTCGGCATATACATTTCACACGTTGAACCACGTTCCAAGGCCCAAGATGTAGGACTTAAGCGCGGCGATCAGATCCACGAAGTAAATGGACAGTCCCTGGACCATGTGACTAGCAAGAGAGCTCTCGAGATCCTCACAGGCACCACACACTTGAGTATCAGTGTGAAGAGCAATCTACTTGGTTTCAAGGAGATTATGCAGGCACTTGAGCATGGCAGTGGTACCTCTGGATCCGGAGGTATTTCCGCGGGCAGCGGAAGCTTCAAGTGTTTAAGAAGCCCGCGCCGTATCTGCGCCAATGATATAGCTAAGCTGCACGGTCGATCGGATAGCACCACCGATGAATTATCCAGCGTTAACGCGTCAAATCGAGCTCATATGGTGCGACTTAGTTCCGTGGATATGCTACTCGATCAGCCGGATTGCGCTCCACCGCAAACACCACCCGTGTGTGGGACCGGAAATATGGCATCTAACTTTATGCAGCAGCTCCTGCAAACCGTTAACAATAGCTCGTCTAAAAAGTCGTCTGGATCCGGTTCCACCTCAAATTCGGATCACCCCGATACGAAGGGCGGTTTTATGACTTTGGCGCCCAAACGGCGTTTGCAGAAGGCGCTAGCAAAAATGAACTTGCTCAATAAACAACATCACGGAAGCAACCTAAATGATTCCTCGGATACGCTGCTAAACGATCCCAAGTCAAAACTCTCTGCGGCCACCTCATGCAGTAGCTCAAATCAGTCCTCGATCAACGGTTGTAAAATCAGTGGGAGTAGCCGACTCTACCAGTCCCAATCAAATCCTGATTTAACTAGCCTCAACTATGAAGGAGGTAATGAAACGGGGGGAAATGATGACGGAAGGTTACAGGTAAACTACCTGGGTGCCCATATTCACCGGCCATCAGCGGCTAGTACTTTAACTACAAATTCGACACAATCTCACCTTCTCCCCGACTACCCGGATCACGTGCTAAAGGTATACAAGGCAGACCAGACATGCAAATACGTGCTCATCTACAAGGAGACAACGGCCCATGAGGTTGTAATGCTAACACTTCAGGAGTTTGGAATTCACGACCCAAGTTCCAATTTTTCGCTATGCGAAGTGAGTGTAGGCGACGGAGGGATGGTTAAGCAGCGCCGGCTGCCCGATCAGCTGCAGAATTTGGCAGAGCGAATAAGCTTTGCGGCACGCTACTATCTCAAACTAAACGATAGCACCGAGCCGTTGGTTCCCGACGAACTGGCCTTAGAACTAGTTCGCGAGTCTAGTGTGCACTTCCTGCAGCTTAACGCATACGAACTGGCCATTCAACTGACTCTACAGGACTTCGCGAATTTTCGCCAGATCGAGTCCACTGAATATGTGGACGAACTGTTCGAGTTACGCTCTCGCTACGGAGTGCCCATGCTCAGCAAATTTGCTGAGCTGGTCAATCGCGAAATGTTTTGGGTGGTGAGTGAGATTTGCGCCGAGCACAACATCGTTCGTCGCATGAAGATAGTCAAGCAGTTCATCAAGATTGCCCGCCACTGCAAAGAGTGCCGTAACTTTAATTCCATGTTTGCAATCGTTTCTGGCTTGGGACACGGTGCTGTTTCACGACTGCGTCTTACGTGGGAAAAATTGCCTTCCAAATACCAAAGGTTGTTTAACGACCTACAAGACCTTATGGATCCCTCGCGCAACATGAGCAAGTATCGGCAACTAGTGTCCGCCGAACTGTTGGCTCAGCACCCCATTATACCGTTCTATCCGATCGTCAAGAAGGATCTCACCTTTATACACCTGGGCAATGATACTAGAGTGGATGGTCTAATCAACTTTGAGAAGCTGCGAATGCTGGCCAAGGAGGTACGTCTGCTTACCCACATGTGCAGTTCACCGTACGATCTACTGTCCATTCTTGAGCTCAAAGGACAATCTCCATCCAACGCACTTTTTTCTCTCAATCAAATGTCTGCCTCTCAGAGCAACGCTGCCGCCGGCACAGTTATCGCGTCCAACGCCGGCCAGGCAACTATCAAGCGGCGCAAGAAGTCGGCGGCGGCGCCCAACCCCAAGAAGATGTTTGAGGAGGCGCAGATGGTGCGTCGGGTAAAAGCATACCTCAATAGCCTCAAAATACTCAGTGACGAGGACCTTTTGCACAAATTTTCATTAGAATGCGAACCGGCGCACGGTTCCACCTACTCGGGCAGCATCTCGCACGGCAACACCTCACACCGAAGCGGAGGCGGAAGCAGCATCAGTGGAGGAGTCAGCACAGGCGGAGGTGGCGTAGGCAGTTCCAGTTTAAATGCCGGCGACCAATTGAGCATATACTCTCATACCAGCTCCAGTTCGGCACCAAACTCGTCTCTTTCTTTGCGCAAGAGGCATCCAAGTTCCCCTACTCTTTCGACTACCAGTTCGACGAGTTCCACCAGTGATCATCAAAGGAGACAGATGAACAACAACGGGCCAAAGTTCGGTACAGCATCGCCGCAGGCAGTCAAAAAGATGCTATCGCTGTCAGAGTCATCCAAAATTCGTCCACACCAGCCGTTTGTGCCGCGTCACAGTTCCGTTATGGGTGGAGTTCTTCCGCCTCTACATCACATGCATGCTGCGCATGGCTTCAGCACACCGTTGGCGGGAGGAGTCACTTCGCCAGTGCCCAGTGTCGTGGGCAATGCGCAGTGCACGCCAAGTCCTAGTCCATGCTCCCATAGACGTCTAGCATCGGCAGGTAGGTGGATGAACAAATGGATATTCCTGATTTTTAGTGTATTTATCTTATTAATTATTTATCACGGACGCAGGCAACATATTACCCGCACGCGCACTTCACGAGCGTTCGCACTCGGATACACCAGCTCCGCCGCCGCCATTACCTTCGGTTGATCTCTCTCTCGAGAGCAGTAGTGTGACTACGTTTCGCGATTTACCATTGCGCAAATCCGTAACTTCCGGTAAGTGCCCTACTTCTAATCCGTAGTTATGCATCGACCTAACTTTTGCTATTAGTTGCTACTAAAACCGGTTAATAAATATGCTTTTAAAAAAGGCATAATTATTTCTGCATACTGGTAATTTGTATAGATTACTATGCCAATAGATAATAGTAAGTATGACTATCTTTTGTTTTTTGTGTAATAGGGAAAAGGCGAGCAGGGATTTGTAACGTTTTAAAACGTAATGCTTATTATTTTAATCTTTCTTATGCCGTAGCCTCAGATGAGCTTAATGTAGCATTTAAAATTTTTTGGTCTATTTCACATTTTTTCTTACGTTTTAAGTGTCTAGAGGTCTCTCGGCTGAACCAAACTATCGCTGCGTTGGAAGCCCAAGGATATGTGTGGGTAATCCCAACTTTCTGGCTTTTGTAGTTTCCGAGATCTAAGCGTTCATACAGACAGGCAGACAGACTGACAGACAGACAGACAGACAGACAGACAGTCAGGCAGGCAGACAGACAAGCAGGCAGGCAGACAGACAGACAGGCAGACGCGAGTTTTTTGAAAATCTTTGTGTAAACAACCTTTTTTGAAGATGTTATCAATGCAGTTTTAATTTGCGTACAAATATATCTGTTTGTAAATTGGAATTTGTTTTTCCCAATTTCTTGTTTTGAATGAAATTAAAACATTTGAACACACACGAAAAGATGGGCTTCCCATACATACACTACTGGCCAAAATAATAAATACACAGGATACATCCGTCACTTGCTAAGAGATATCTCTATAGCTATTGAGGCCAGGCCTCAATTTTAAAATAGTAAATCTAGAATGGGGCTCCGGTTAGTATTTTATCCTAAGTTAGGAATATGTTTATAATAGGTCTGGGCCAATTGGACTATCCAAAAAGTTTCCCGGCCTGGATTTGGTCATCATCCATGGTACAACCTGATTTGTAGCTTAAAAGGAACTTAACACTTAAGTATGGCTTGTGATTCCCTACAATTTCTTTAAAAATACTACTCTTAATAAATAAAATCGATTTGGAAAAAATGAGTAGCGAAGGAACTCATTTTTCCGGTGCACATTTAATCGATAATTTTTATACTCGTTAGTCGTAGAGTAAAAGGGTAAATTGTACTCGTGCAAAACGCTGTCTGTCCGTCTGTATGAGCGCTGAGATCTCGGAAACTATAAAAGCTAGAGGTTTGGCACTAAGCAAGCAGATTCTATGGGTCCCCTACGCAGCGCAAGTTAATTTTATTAAGGTGCCACGCCCCTCTAACGCTCACAAACCGCAGAAAGCTGTGGCGCCCACAGTTTTGTGTATAAACATTTCCAATTCCGCGATATAGATGGCGCCGTCGCCGCGTGCTGGTGCTGGAAAAAAGCGGCCAGCTCTAAAAGAGCGCCGAATTCAAATGGATTATTATTTGTCTTTTATGACACCCTCTGGTCACTTTAATTTCAAAAATTATTTAAAAAAATAATAATTTGGTTGACTTTAAACCAGCGCACACTGAGCCGAAAAAGCCAAAAGTCTGCCTTAAATCAGCGGAGCCCTATAGCAAAGACCAATATAACTCTAAGATAAATAACAGCCATACATTGGTTTTGCAATATGCAGCTTGTTTTTTGGTGGCGACGAAAATTACGCTCTCCGCTCGCACAAAGTTGAGAGCGTAAAATTCTAAAAATAGAATGCAATTGCTTGTGTGAGTACCCTGCAGTTCCATTCATCACCTTTTTGGCAGTGAATCACTGCTAAAAATTGAGCACCAAGTGCTCAATCACTAAATAGCGATGATTTTAACATGTGCATGTCCTAGGGGCTCATCACTGCCAGAAACTCATCACCATTTTTCATCGCCTAATTCACCACCTTTTCGGCGCTATTTTAGCGCCTAAATATCACCCAAAATCATCGGCAAAGATAGAAATTTTCATCACCTTTATCACCTATTCACTGCCTATTTTCATCACCCAATCACTGCCCATTTTCATCACAGTTCACCGCCCATTTTCCTTAAAAATATGTTGAATTTCATAGCCTTTATCAAAAGGTTTATTTCTTTTCAATTCATTTTACTACATCATTTTTGGTAAATTATTTTCATACTTTTACATTAAGTTAATAGATTTTTACAAACTACAGTGACTTGTAGGGGTCTTCGGTACGTTTAACATGGCTTTCGAAGTCTTGATAAGCTCCCTTTTCGCGCATGGAGATTTTTCACGCATCTCCGCATCCTCTAAGGAGGCTCTGCAGGCTCCACCTGACCAATGAATTTGGAAAATATATATTTTTATAATATTATATAATATTAGAATAATAGACAAAAATAACAAAAACTTACTTAGAAGTGCAAGAATAACATCCTTCTGGGCTGTAGGACAAAATGATCTCATCGGAACTTATATTGTTTATGCACCTTGTACCATCAGCTTACTTACCTAAAAATGTATTCTTGATTAATATCACTTTTGTTTGAACTCGAAAACAACTTATCACAGTTAGAACGCAATTGAAAACGCGGAACAACGGCGCCTGGCTTTGAGAAAAAGAATACTGAGCGAGAAAAACAACATCTGCAATTTCAATCTCTCTGTTGTTCTTTTCCTATTGTCACGATCGCGCTTGCCTAATTTGTCTCTACCCCTGCGCAGAGAGAGATTGAGAGAGAGAAATATGGGAGAGCGTCGTCTCTGCGCCGTTACGGTCGGCTGATGATGTTGTGATGAATTTTGACCAAAATTCAGATCGAAAAATCATATTGATCGGAGCAGCAGTATAAGTTTTTAAAATCCAAACACAAATTTTAACATAAATTTCCCTTGCCCTTGCTTCACAGCTCTACCCCTCCTCTCATCAGTTTTCTTGGCTGTTGCTAAAGCCCTGCGCCAATCATTCAATTTTTGTTGTATCGTAGTATATTTGTATATTTTTTATATTTGCCAGCATTTTTTTGTGCTTATTTTTGTCGAAAATGTTTGAAAAATCAATTTTAACTGCATAGTGTATAAAATTCCGGCAGAGTCTACCACAAAACAAGAGAGAACGCTATAGTCGGGTTTGTGTCCCGACCATCTAATAACCGTCACTCAGCTAAAGGGAGTGCGAGGGAGATGGATATATAACATTTTTTTGATTGCGAATACCTTTTTAATGAATGGTCCGATTTGAAAAATGTCTTCTACATTTCGATAGATATAAATATACACAACAAAATTGCATTTATACTTCTCAGAAATCATTAAAGGACACATTTAAAAATCGTTAGTGGGCGATTGTGGGCGTTAGAGGGGGCGTGACACCTTTTTGAAATAAACTTGCGCTGCGTAGGAAGCCCGAGAATATGTGTGGGAAATCTCAACCTTCTAGCTTTTGTAGTTTCCGAGATCTCAGCGTTCATACGGACAGACAGACAGACGGACAGACGGACAGACGGACATGGCTATATCGACTCGGCTAGTGACCCTGATCAAGAATATATATACTTTATAGGGTCGGAAACGCTTCCTTCTAGCTGTTACATACTTTTGCCGGAATACAATATACCCTTTTACTCTACGAATAACGGGTATAATTATGGCTTTGTCGTCTTAAAATGAGAATGTCGTTTGAATTATTTCGGAATTCATGCCATTCATTCATTCATTCGATTAAACTCAAAATTCAAATTCATTCAATTCTGTTAAACTCAAAATTCTAATTAATTCATTCACATAAACCAAAAAAATTCAAAATAATTCATTGAATCAATTCATGCAGGGCTCTAGCTGTTGCTCTCTCGGCCGTTGCTCTTTAAACAGGCTCTCAGCTGCGGATCGTGTATTTAAAAAAGTAATGCTTCGATCATCATGCTGCTTTTACAGAAATGTTTACAATGAAATTTCCCACTGTCTGGACCTACTTAATGTAGGAATTTATACTTTTAAGTATTTTTTGAAGACAAAGTACAACAAAATTAAATATTTAAAAAAATGAATTTTAACTTTGAAAGAGTTTTTGAGGTATTCTCTGTAAGTTAGGTTCAGACAGTTTCTACGTTATTTCTTATCTTTCTTTTTATACCCTTGCAGAGGGTATTATGATTTCAGTCAGAAGTTGGCAACGCAGTTAAGGACCCCATAAAGTATATATTGGGTTGTCAAAAAAGTCCTGCGGTATTTTATTATATTATTTTTTCTTTTTTTACATCGAGCTTTTAAGAGACTCAAAGCTTCTTCAAATGGTTTTTAACGGCTTGATGACTTAAGCCAACTTAACCAAATGCGACGAATAAAACAAGAACTACGCGCTTTCAGCGCCAACTAGCGAAAATACCGCAAGACTTTTTTGACAACCCAATATATTCTTGATCAGCATCATTAGACGAGTCGATCTAGCCATGTCCGTCTGTCCGTCTGTTTCTACGCAAACTAGTCTATCAGTTTTAAAGCTATCGGGCTAAAACTTTCCCAAAAGTCTTCTTTGCAGGTAGTATATATGTCGGGCGAGCCGGATCGGACAACTATATCATATAGCTCCCAATAATCGAAAATAAAAATGTAAAAAAATTATATCTTGGGTGTTTTTTAACATATAACATCCTACTTTTGGAAATACCATTTTGTATCTAATTCTGAATTTCGAATTACATTTTATCAAAATCGGACGACTATATCATATAGCTGCCATTAATGGGAATATAATACGAAATAAATTATTGCTTCGTTGGTTTTTATTGCATTCTCCAAAATGTATGGAAGATTCTTATTTATATCCGTTATTCGTAGAGTAGAAGGGTATATTGTATTCGGGGAAAAGTATGTAAAATTTAGAAAGAAGCGTTTTCTCATAATGTTTAGCCATGTTCACTATGTTCATGTTCATGTTCACTAGCCATGTCTGTTTGTCCGTCTGTCCGTGTGAACGCTGAGGAACTATAAGATCTAGAGAGTTGCGCTTTTTGATTTAGATACCTTAGCTTCCCATTCAGCGTGAGTTTATATGGCAATTTGCAAATGTATATTTGTTAAAGATTAGTCTACAGTGTAAGTATTAGTTCTTACTTTAAAGTTAGCTGAGTATCGGGTATCTAATAGTCGATGCACTCGACTAAAGCGTTCTCTCTTTGTTTTTATATAATCTCGATATGGTCTGTCGGTATACTAGGCAATCAATTGAAACTTTACTTTAATCGTCATTATTTTACATCGTTAGTTGCGCTTAAGACTCAGTTCCCTGCTTGCATTTGAAAAATATAGTTATTGGTGGTTGGACTGGGTTTGGTTGGTTGTCGGCTAAAAAAAACGCTCACGCTTACATATATGCACACTTTCCACTCGTGGTGCCATGAAATGAAGCCTAAAGGAAGGTCACAATTTCACGGCCACCGTCTGAGACATATTCTTTACCCTCATTTCACACCCAACAGGTTCGATATCTTCCTGTGACAGCGGTTACGTGCATCAGCAGCATCATTATAACTTGCAGTACCAGCATCAACACGAGCCATCCCCACCGGTCTATACTGCAGCCGACTGCCGGTTGCTGCAGCAAATATCAAACAACGCGGTGACCCGCAACTTGAACAGTCCATGTCAGGGAACAAATACCCCACCCAATACACCCACACTTCCACCGAACCTGCCTACATCATCTATTCAGCTTTCTGCACCGCCGACGGCAACAGCATACATGCACTTACGCAACCAGCATCAGCAGCTCCAGCAACAGCAATCGTTGGCAATGCCTCCTCCGCCTCCACCGCCATACAATTTGCCCCCCCTGGCCAATCTCTACAGCCACCACCAAGGCAATGCGGGCAGCAGGCACCTGAACCCCACGCATGGTAAGCTGACCAAAAAAGATGTAGTGCAACCATTTCCAGATCGGTATCCAGCGACAAAACAAATGCAAAGCGGGAGTCGAGTCAGGTCTTTGTGAAATAGGCGATAATGACACTTAGGATATTTTTTAAACTTGATCTTTGAAAAGTTAAACCTCTTTACCACCTCTATTATTCTCTTATTTATTTCGCAGGTGGTCCGCCAAATTTTATGGATAGCACCAAGTGTACAATATGCCCCATGCCACCCATGAATCAATAATGAATTAAACGTGCTGTTTTCACTGATATATGGTTATTTAATTAGTGTGAGTATGCCGGTTTCATTTCACCGCAATATCTAATTTTTGTACCCGTTACTCGTAGAGTAAAAGGGTATATTGTATTCGTGCAAAAGTATGTAACAGGGAGAAGGAAGCGTTTCCGAACCTATAAAGTATATATATTCTTGATCAGGATCACTAGCCAAATCGATATAGCCATGTCCGTCTGTCTGTCCGTATGAACGCTGAGATCTCGGAAACTACAAAAGCTAGAAGGTTGAGATTTCCCACACATATTCTGGGGCTTCCTACGCAGCGCAAGTTTATTTCATACGAGCGCCACGCCCCCTCTAACGCCCATAATCGCCCACTAACGATTTTAAAGATTTCCGAGAAGTATTAACGCAATTTTGTTGTGTACATGTATACCTATCGAAATGTAGAAGACATTTTTCAAATCGGACCATTCATTAAAAAGTTATGCGCAATCAAAAAAATGTTATATATCCATCTACCTTTAGCTGAGTGACGGGTATTAGATAGTCGGGACACCAACCCGACTATAGCGCTCTCTCTTGTTTTAAATTGATTTTCTTCAAGATAGTTACAAAAAATAAATTAAACTTCGGCAACCTGATGTTGCATTTAAAATAAATACTAAACGTTTAAGGGGGTTCACCCATGTCTCGGTCATTTTTTTATACCCGTTACTCGTAGAGTAAAAGGGTATATTGTATTCGTGCAAAAGTATGTAACAGCTAGAAGGAAGCATTTCCGACCCTATAAAGTATATATATTCTTGATCAGGGTCGCTAGCCGAGTCGATATAGCCATGTCTGTCTGTATGAACGCTGAGATCTCGGAAACTATAAAAGCTAGAGGATTGGTATTTGGCATGAAGATTCTTAGAGTTCCTACGCAGCGCAAGTTTGTTTCAAAAGGGTGCCACGCCCCCTCTAACGCCCACAATCGCTTATATACGATTTTAAAAATTTAAATATTTCGGAAAAGTAAAAATGCAGTTTTATTGTGTTTATCAATACCTATCGAAATGTAGAAGAAATTTTTCAAATCGGACCATTCGTTAAAAAGTTATGCGTGTTCAAAGTTTCTATCTCGATCTCCCTCGCACTCCCTTTACCTGAGTAACGGGTATCTGATTGTCGGGGCACCCGACTATAGCGTTCTCTCTTGTTTTCGTTAAAAACGCTGAATAAGATTACTTTTTCACAATTTTTGAAAATAAAAAAACCGTTGGAACACACTTGCGTCATTTGGCCCGATATATCGCACGAGAGCTTGATGTTATAGCGGTGTGTTTAAATTGATATCGATGACTCTCGATGTATTATCGATGGTAGTAGCTAAGCACGAGAATGGCATTACAATTTTTAAGAAGAGCATTTCAGTTGTCGTAGTAAATATAAAAGTTAGAAAACAAAATAAAATTCAAATTATAAAACGGAAATAAAAGGTATTAACAAACAAGAGAGAACGCTATAGTCGGGTGTCCCGACTATCAGATACCCGTTACTCAGCTAAAGAGAGTGTGTGGGAGATGGAGATATAAAACTTTGATCTGGCATAACTTTTTAACGAAAGGTCCCATTTGAAAAATTTATTCTACATTTCAATAGGTATAAATAAACACAATAAAGTTGCATTTATACTTCTCCGAAATCATTAAAAATGTGGGCGCCAGTCACATTTTTAAATCGTTTGTGGGCGTTAGAGGGGGCGTGGCGCTTGGCTGAAATAAACTTGCACTGCGTAGGAAGCCCAAGAATATGCGTGGGTAATCCCAACTTTCTAGCTTTTGTAGTTTCCGAGATCTCAGCGTTCATGCGGACGGACAGACAGACAGGCAGACAGACAGACATGGCCATATCGACTGGGCTAGTGACACTGATCAAGAATATATATATACTTTATAGGGTCGGAAACGCTGCCTTCTCCCTGTTACATACTTTTGCACGAATACAATATACTCTTTAGGTCTACGAATAACGGGTATAAAAATACATATAAAACATTTCTAATGTTGGGAGCAAAAAATGTTTTAACAAAATTCGTGGCGATTTTTGCTCTACCGTAAGGGCTAGTACTCAACCCAACAAAAAGTCATCCAAAACAAAAAAAATTCATATGAAAAAAACGTCAACAAATTTAGTTTCAAATTAATTATTTTGTTTTGGACGACTAACATACTAATTCCTTCAAACACTTCTCCAGCTTCCATTCAGTTCATCCGTTCTACTTCGTTTTTTCTTGGAACATGAACACGATACATCGTATAAAAAGTCAAAATAGATTCATCACCATAGTAGCAGGTATAAAATCGAAACTATCTGACGCCATTTTTATGGCGGGATATTGCAGTATTTTTGAATGTTCGCCACTTATTAAAAATATTTATTTTACGTTTTATTCGAAAACCATTACGTTAACGAGAAAAATGATTAAAACACAAAAGATCAGTTTTATAAATATCTGTTATTTTTGTCTGAAATTTTTTTTTGATTTTCCTCATATTTTCGTAAAAAGCATCAGAAAACCAAAGATTTCTCTGTTTTTACCGTTATTTTCCAAGGTCTCGTTGCTTGCGCCCACTTTGAATATTTTTCGCGTAATCAGGACCCCAAATAACGTGGATATTGAAAGTTTGGTCGAAATCGGGGGTTGGAGATAAACGGAAGTTTATTCCGGTAGTCCACGTAGTGAAGAGGCGCGAGTGTGCGTGACAACTATATATACACAAAAAAGCAAAAACTAAACGGATTCTGAGCCAAAAGACCTCAAAGTTGGACAAATGATGTAATTTGCGAACTTTCTGGGGGTATTACAGGCATACGGTTTCTTGGTTCGTTTTACTGTCAAAACATTTTAAAGGTGTCACTCTTGATCAGCAATCAATGATAAAGTTTGTTCTGCTGAACGCTTATGATACATTTTGATGACGTAACATAAATAACAAAAATATTATCTTAAACAGTGAAGCGCGCGTGGAATTTAAAATGTTCTTTAAATTGGTCTTAGTAGAGGTTGCTTACAATAACTTTATAATAAAAGGTTTTTTTTAATGAATAGCCATTTAAAAAAATTAATTTTACCACTACTGCAGCATTGCTCACAGCTATCGTGAATACATAAAAATCAAAAATGTCTAAACAATTATAAAGAATTCCAACGAATTCATGGTTTTTTAAAATAATTATGCTAAGTAATTTCTATATTTCGACTATCGATATATCAGGGATCGAAATTATTCGGGGGTGTCTTATTCTTCAATTTTTATTTTAAAAATTGAAAATAAGTCTTATTCTTCAAAAATTAAAAATTTGTCTTATTCTCCAATTTTTATTACATAAATTGAAAATAAGTCTTAGTCTCCAATATTTATTTACTAAGAAGTGACTTCTGGACGATAGGCGATAGAAATATAGCCTCTTTGCTTGCAGGGACATCCTACGTGAGCGTCGAAACGCTAGCAGCGCAGCGGCAGAGAAATTGCCTATGCCGTGGGCCCTGCGCGTTGCCTCTGCTGGCCACCACTGATCTAGACATGTCCGTCTGTCCGTTTCTATGCGAACTAGTATCTCAGTTTTAGAGCTAACACGATGAAACTTTATACATGTCGGAGCCAGCCGGATCGGACCACTATATCTTAAGGCTTCCATAGGAATAATCAAACAAATATACGAAAATACATTGTAATTTTGTAGGAAGTAGGCGTTTTGATTTTTGACAACTTAAAACCAACATTTTAAATAGGAACGCAGAATTTGAAATCCCTGGCACTGCACCGATCGAGTAAGCATTAAACTATACAATACCTATAGGTATTAATTTTATCTGCAAGGGTATATGAGCTTCGGCTGGCCGAAGCTAGCTAGCTTCCTTTCTTGTTTTAAACTCATAACACTTATTTGTACTTTTTCCATAATGCGGTTATTCTACGACATTGTTCGGCTTATTCATTAGAGCATTCATTAGAGCATTCATTAGAGGCTTAGAATTTCTATGACCATATTGTAGTATGGTCTAAGGCTCCCTTTGACCATATTGTAATATGGTCTAGGCTCCATTTGACCACATTGTAATATGTTCTAAGGCTCCCTTCGACCATATTGTAATGTGGTCTAAGGCTCCCTATGACCATATTGTAATATGGTCTAAGCCTATACGATTTTACGTAAGTGCGAGCAAGACAGATATATGTCAGCTGCAATGGGCAATTAATGAACAAAATTGTAATAACTGGGGCACTTCTGGTATTTTTATATATTGTATATATTTTGTATATTGTATTCATGCAAAAGTATGTAACAGGTAGAAGTAAGCGTTTCCGACCCTATAAAGTATATATATTCTTGATCAGGATCCCTAGCCGAGTCGATCTAGCCATGTTCGTCTGTACGTCTGTCTGTCTGTCTGCCTGTCTGTATGGACGCTTTTGCTTGCAGATTTTAGGAGTTCCTACGCAGCGCAAGTTTATTTCAAAAAGGTGCCACGCCCCCTCTAACGCCCACAGTCGCCCACTAACGATTTTAAAATGTGTCTGGCGCCCACACCTTTAAAGATTTCCGAGAAGTATAAATGCAATTTTGTTGTGTATATTTATACCTATCGAAATGTAGAAGACATTTTTCAAATCGGACCATTTTTTTAAAAAGTTATTCGCAATAAAAAAATTGTATATATCCATCTCCCTCGCACTCCCTTTAGCTGAGTGACGGGTATTAGATAGTCGGGACACAAACCAGACTATAGCGTTCTCTCTTGCTCCAATCTATTTCCAATCTATTTTATTTTTGTAGTACTGAATTCCAAATTAAAATGTAATAAAATCGGACTACTATATATGACTTCCATAGGTACAATCCAAAAATGAACGGGAAATTAATAGGAAAACATTAAAGAATCGATGATTTTTGTTTCCACTCTGAAATAAAGCCTAGTACTCAGTTCGGCTAAGAGTTTTACTAGTCGAAAAATATTAATCTTTTAGTGTGACCGAAGTTTTCGGAGTTCATCCGCAATGCATGTAGCATGGTCTTACTCGCAATCAGCTGGGTTTGTTGACAAACAGCAAACATCAACTGGCGCCAATTTTAAAATATTATAAAATGTTTCCTTACCATTTCCTTAGCTCATCTGAGTACCACGGTGAAAAAAAGTCGCGGCTAAGGGCGTTATCTACCTATTTGCTTCTCGCTAACTCCTATGGTTAGCTAGCAGTTTTCGTCGTACTGAGTACTAGGCTTTAAGGGAAAAGTCAACCAAACCCCAAAAATTAAAAGTAGGCGGACATTTTTTTTTATTTTACAAGAGCATTGGAATCTTTTTTTTTGTAAATCAATAAAATTTCCTTAGGAATTAATTTTTTACACGAAGAAGACACGCATCTTTGAAACTCGAGCAACATATGTATACTGCAGCAACATTTTGTTGTGATTTCATATTATTCTATGAAAGTCTCAAGAAACCAATCCTACCGTATTGTTGAAGGGAAATGGTATCAGAGAAAATTAAAAACTTCTTAAATATCAATTGATCAGACTAGTTTACAAAATAGTTTTAAATTTTCCTGGTACAGATGGTTTTGGAAAGTACCGTTAAATGTTACACGTGTTGGTTCTGCTGAGGGATTATACACCTATGTTTTAATTGGTTTTTATAAAAAATAGTTCAAAAAAGTGATTTAACAAAATGTATTCTTCTATTTTCAGCATAAACAGTTGCCAAAATTAATTAATGGTTGTGGTTTAAAAATCATCAGGAATCAAACCCGACAAATTCAATCACCTTTACCCCTTCATTGGAGCAGCAAAAAAATACAAGAAGCCTTTGATTTGCGTATATGACTAGATTTATTAACATACAATTTAAATTTAGTTAGCGGCCTTCGATTTATATTTTAATTTAGCTAATTTCTTTGTACACATTTTCCCCTCCCATCATTCACCACTAGCGTAGAAGTTGCCTTTTCTCTTAAAAGAAAACGTCTGCAGGCAGACTCCCTAGCAGACCCATATGAAACTCTTTTGAAGACTTTTCGGCGGCATTTACAAATGTAAGAAAAGAACAAAATAATTTTAATGCCCAGCTCAACAACGAGACGATTAATTGATATAGAAAAGCAAAAGTAATCAACTCAATCATAACCATAAATGTATACTTCTTTTAATACTTATATACAAATTGATTTTACTACATACTCCTTTACACGCTATTTATATAAAAAAAAACTTCGCTTCAATTCCAAATATTTAGTTTTAAGCCAAAAGAGAGAAAGACAAAACATTTATTCGAATATATTTTTTTGAACATTCATACCCAACAAATCGAAGGAAGAAGAGTGGTAAGAAAATGCAATATTTGTGTAAAAAATTATACAAAACCTAACAATACCTAGACTAGCCCACAGGAATGAAAATAAATCATAAAAGTACAATTTGCTCGAAAGACAAAAATAAGTTCATAAAAGACAAATCGAGACATATAACCCATTAAAAACATTGGTCGACAATTTTTTTTTTTTTAATAGCCCACTTTTTCTGATGTATTTTGGGTCTAACAATTACAAATAAAAAATGTTCTAACTGTACGTTTCCACGTGGTATTTGCAGTATACAGCGAAAGTTAAAGGTCGAATCGCTCATTTAAAGAGTTAACGACTTAGAATAACCGGAAAAGGTGGGTTTTATAAAAAAAAAGGCAATTTATTGATAAGATTTTGTTGACAATGTAAGCTTTTTTTTAATCGTTTTCCTTACACTAAAAAAACAACAATATTAATATTTGTGTGTGCATGAATGCCTGTTATATACATGGATATATAAAATATATATATTATACAACCTACATATACAAACTATATACAAGAAATCTCTATATATACACTCAAATCCAAGGCGTAAAAATATGTTTTGCTGTGTGCAAGAAAAAAAAGTTTAAATCAAACGATTTGCTATATATGTATACATTGCGCTCTTAATATTTCTAAGTTAGTCTAAATACCAAATTTGCTTTTAAAGGCTTTGAAGAAAAATATTCAAATATTAATTTAAAATGTAAACTGTATAAATAATAAAAACTGCTTATTTTGATTAATTATTTTCTGTATTTTTATTTGTAGGTATATATTGTGCTGCTAAAATGCTCAGGTTTTTCAGAATTGCTTAAAAAAATATAAGGCTGATTTCTTGTAGATTAACATCTTAAGATTACTTTAGAAGTCATGCTAAAACTAGTACCCTAACCTCTAAGACTTTAGGTACGTAAGTGCATCTTTAAGTGCGTTTTTCTCGAAACCACGTTTTGAAAGTCCGTGTTCATCGGCATTTCTAAACGGCTCAACGGATCAAATTTGTCGCATATTTTTCTGCATAAAAAAAAACCCCATCCCCTGTGAAGCGTTTTTTTTTATTTTTAAGTTTAAATATTTTTTTTTAAGCCGAAAGTCAAATTTTTTAGTTGTAAAACGTATTTTTGACTTTGGAATATCGAAAAAAATTCTCAAAAATAAAAAATTAAAAAAAGGGCTTCCCAGGGGGCAGGTTTTTTTAATTCTTAAGCGAAATGTAAAAACAAAATGGAAATCCAATCATTTTTAGCGAAGGTACCGTGAACACCACAAAACGCCTTTTTTAATAGTGCTCCAGAAATCGCTTTGCCACCGATACATTAGCCGATAGTATCGGCTATAAAAATTAGTGGATGTTATTTAAATGACACTTAATAATGTACAAAAGGTTTGAAAAAAAGTTTTAAGTCTTTCCGACAAAACTTTAGAAAATTAGTATTCGTAACATTTTTCTAACAAAAAAATAATTTTTGAGAACGCTATAGTCGGGTGCCCCGACTATCAGATACCCGTTACTCAGCTAAAGGGAGTGCGAGGGAGATGGAGATATAAATCTTTTATCGGGCATAACTTTTTAACGAATGGTCCGATTTGAAAAATTTTCGATAGGTATAAATAAACACAACAAAATAGCATTTATACTTCTCCGAAATCTTTAAAAATGTGGGCGCCAGACACATTTAAAAATCGTTTGTGGGCGATTGTGGGCGTTAGATGGGGCGTGGGGCTCGGCTGAAATAGACTTGCGCTGCGTAGGAAGACCAAGAATATGTGTGGGAAATCCGAACTTTTTAGCTTTTGTAGTTTGCGAGATCTTAGCGTTCATACAGAAGGACAGACGGACATGGCTATATCGACTCGGCTAGTGACCTTCTACCTGTTACATACTTTTGCACGAATACAATATTCCCATTTACTCTACAAGTAACGGGTATAACAAGCAAGCAGTTCGAAGTGGCAATTTTAATGAGAAACCAAATTGGAGGTATTGCTTCAATTGCGGTTCGGATGACCATATGCGTCCTGAGTGTAAAGAATAAACGAAATGTTTTAAGTGCGGTGGTTTGGAACACATTTCCAAGAACTGTAAAGGTGAAAAGCTCAATGTTCACGTGGTAACAAAAAAGCAGCGTTCTAATAAGCTTTTTAGTACTAACAATATCGAACTCGATTGTTTAATCGATACCGGTGCTTAATTAAAAAATGCACAGTCACTATCAGCTGAAGTAGTTACAATTTTCCTAAAATAGAAAGAGTTGAACCCAACAACGTATACAATGTCGTTAAAGAAGAAATGCATATTGACGCACCTAATCCAGGTGAAGCAAATTATCGAACATAACAAGCCCTCTGAAACACAAATAAATTGACCGATCAACTGTTCCAAGCAGGAGACAGAGCGGAAAATTGTTCAAAAGCAAGTATCTGATTGGCTGGAATTTGGGATCATACGAGAATCTCATTCTGATGTAGCTAGTAAGGTGGTTTGGCAAAGAAGAAGGACGGTTCCTTTAGACTATGTGTCGATTTCCGTAAGCTAAACACGTTGCTGCTAAAGGATAGATTTACACTTCCTGTCGTTGACGATGTCCTAAAAAAATGTAATCGGCAAAGTACTTTACAGTGATGAACCTTAAAAATGGTTTGTTTTTCGTTGAGATAAATGAATGAAGACGAAAGTACACAGCCTTCATGACTAAGGACTATTTGAGTTCACGAAAGCTCCTTTTGGCTTCTTCATATTTCAGCAGCTAAGGAAGGCTTGAAAAAAGGTAATGAAGGTACGTCGACGATATTGTTGTCTTTGTTGCAACAGCAGATCAATGCCTGATGAACATAATTCGCGTTTTAGCTTAAGCTGAGAAGTTTAGTCTTCGAAAAAAATGGTCAAAGTGCCAGTTTATACACAAAGAATTACATTCTTAGGCCATGAAGTTGAAAATGGAAAAGTTTGGCAAGGTCACGACAAAGTAAAAGCAGTGGAAAACTTCTCGATTCCAAAGAATATAAGAGGAAATCAAGCATTTTTAGGTCTGACGGGCTAAAGGTTCGCCATACTGGCCATGGTTAATCAGTTGATAAGACAAAAAGCTGAGTTTAAAATAGACAGGGGACAGATCAAAGCGATTGAGAGTTTGAAGCAAGAATTACGCAGGAACCAGTTCTACAAATATTTAGACAGATCTCAAAAACTGACCCCCCTGTAGACGCATCTAAACACGCATTCGGAGCAACGCTGCTACAAAAGCATAACAACCAGAGCACTATGGGTAATTTGACCACTTTTTTTGGCCAAAACCCATTTTTTAAAAGTAGTTCGAAATTGGTTTTGTCAATTACAATGATTGCCTAAACTGTTGAATTGCTGAATTGTTGAATTTTGGTCAGCTGTTAATCAGCTGTTCCATACGAAGTCAACTTTCAGAAATTTCAGCAATTCAACAGCCTCGAGGCTGTTGAAAATTTTGTTGAATCGTTGAAAACCAAAGCTGTCACCTTATTTTACTAAAAGTCATGGCAACTCTGAAACATTTTACTATTATAAGTTCACATTATTTACCTTAAAATCAAATTAGCAATTCTATTAATAGTATTTCTTACCTAGCTAACAATTTAGTCAGTAAGAAACAATAAAAAATCGAATTTTTAATGTTTTAAGTTCCGTGAAACTTTTCAACACATAGCAGCTGTTTGAAAATTCAACAAGAACCATTTTGGGTCGTTCCCTAATTGCTGAAATTTTCTGTGGAATTTTCAACAATTCAGCAATTCAACAGTTTAGGGAATCTCTTCTTTGTAAACTGGTGTTATTGTCTTTCTTCGGAATGTTGGTATTATCAAGTACATGATGCACGGTCACGTCAGTAAAAAAAATTCGTCAAAAAAACGTGAAAATAGTTCATTTTAATCTAAAAAACAAAAAATAAAGGTAAGTTATAAAATAAATGTTTTCGTTTAATAATCTTTATTTCAGCGCTTCAGAGGTAAGTACCACAGAAATTTTTGCCATTAGTAAATATAAGACTCCAAATCCTATCTTCAACACAAATACTGGATTTCAGTGTTACTTAAAATGTTTTAAATCTTCACCAGTGGTAAATGGTGTGCGGTGTTCATTAAATGGTTGTATGAATAGTACTTTAGTACTAACTTAGTTGTTTAAACTAATCAAAATATTACATATATTTCAGCCAGGCCGAGTGAGACTTCTTGGGACTTGGGACGCCTGCATTTGCCATTTTTGATTTTTTCTTCTCATAGTTTTTACTATAGATACCCGGCCATGGGAAACTAGGCAATATTTCTTAGAGAGATGTAACTATGGTAATTACTCTTATTATTATTCCTGGTCTTACATTTAGATATTAATTACTTTTAATATTTTCAGAATACAGACTTATAAGACATGGATACCTAAGACTTTAATACCTAAAACTTTAACAATTTTTAATTCCAATGCTTCGACTGTAAATGTTATTAATAAATACAGGTACGAATAATACATGAAAATATGAATTTTTATTTTGTGAAAAATCAGAAATTGCAAAGCAGTGGAAAACCAAATCTGCAAGGGTGTGGAAAATCAGATATTGCAAAGCAGTGGAAAACCAAGGCAGATATTGCAAGGTGAAAGGGATTCCTGTAATAAGGAAAGCCACCTTCACGATTGAGTTCTGTATAAAAACTGATTTTATTTTTCTAAGTCTTCGCTTACGTAACTAACATGAAATTCTTATGATATACTTATCTATGGTCTACGCAGAGACCACATCTGTTTGCCTGAGCGGGAGCCTTATCAACGGTCTCCTGCAAGGCGACCCTTTGTGCAGTGTTTTTATACCCTTGCAGAGGGTATTACAATTTCGGTCATATATTGTAACGCAGTGAAGGAGACGTTTCCGACCACATAAAGTATATATATTCTTGATCAGAACCAATAGCCGAGTCCATCTAGCCACATCCGTCTGTCCGTCTGTCCGTTTCTATGCGAACTAGTCTCTCAGTTTTAAAGCTATCGCAATGAAACTTTCCCAAAAGTCTTCTTTCTATTGCAGGTAGTACATATGTCGGAGCGAGCCGGATCGGACCACTATATCTTAAGGCTCCCATACGAATAATCAAACAAATATAAGAAAATTCATTGTAAGTAGGCGTTTTGTTTTCTGACAACTTAAAAAGGTATTTCTTTTATCTGCAAGGGTATATAAGCTTCGGCTGGCCGAAGTTAGCTTCCTTTCTTGATTTTTTTTTTATTAAACGGTATTTTATTTATCGAATCTTCTCTTTTAGAGACTAACGACAAGTTTGCAAATCTTAATCTATTTTATATATTTTAATTAATTACAAATTAATTATTTAGAATAACGGCCCTAACTATTGTTGCTGGGTGGGGAGGTCTCTTCGCCGGAGTCGTGTATAGCTTGTGGTCCAGATTAGAGACCGCACAAGGTCATTAGGATGGGCCTGGAGCTTGAGATTATACTTTGCTTTCACTTTGTCGAGTTCGTCTTTAACTAAGCCTACGTTTAGATCTTTATGAATATTTTTATTCCGTATATACCACGGTGCTCCTGTTATAGTTCTCAATATCTTTGATTGAGCTCTCTGGATTATTTCTAAGTTGCTGGCACATGCGTTTCCCCATAGCTCGGAGCCATATGTCCAAATTGGTTTTAGGACTGCATTATACAAAAGTATTTTGTACTCTAATTTTAGTGGCGAGCGGGCATTAATTAGCCAATGTAGATTGCTGGCTTTAAATTTTAAATGATTTCTCTTAGCTTCGATATGTTTACGCCAAGTGAGTCGTCTATCCAGGTGGACTCCTAGGTATGTTACTTCAATTGTTTGTGGCATAATAATGTTGTTCAGGGATAGTGGAGGGCAGGTTTGCCTGTTTAGGGTAAAAGTAACATGTTTACATTTTCGTTCGTTAACGTTTATGCGCCAGTCTGCTAGCCATTGTTCTAGAAGCACGAGGTGATCTACTAGGTGTTGCGTTGCTCTAAGAGGACATTTAGACCGACTTAGGATGGCAGTATCATCAGCAAAAGTTGAGGTTGTTGTAAGAGTGGATGTCGGGAGGTCGGCTGTATAAATAATATACAATGTCGGCCCAAGCACACTTCCTTGGGGTACTCCAGCTTTTATTGGATGATAATCAGAGAAGAAATCTTTGCATCGCACTGCAAAGCTTCTTTTCTGTAGGTAGGACTCCAAAATTGTATGGGTGCTTTGTGGAAGTATTAATCTGATTTTATGAATTAAGCCGTCCAGCCATAAACGGTCGAAGGCCTGTGCGACATCCAGAAAGACAGCGGAGCAATATTCTCGCCTTTCAAATGCATTTCGTATCTCGGAGGTTATCCGGTTCACTTGTTCAATAGTTCCGTGTTTTTCACGAAATCCGAATTGGTGCATTGGTATTGCATTGTGGGCTTGTAAGTATGATGCGACTGAGGAGCAGCTTTTCAAATATCTTTGATAGGCACGGCAGAAGGCTGATTGGCCTATATGACGATGGCTGGGACTTGTCCTTTCCGGCTTTATGGATCATTATGATGACAGACTTCCTCCATTGTTGAGGATAATATCCAGAATTCATCATGCTGTTAAATATTATGGTTAGAAGATGTATTGCACAGTTTGGCAGTTCTATAATCATTTTTGGGGTGATGAGATCGTGACCCGGCGCTTTCTTTTTGTCTTGGGACTGTATGATTCTTGTAACTTCTTCTGGATGGAATATAATTTGCGGGCTAGCTTCAGGATTGGAGATTATTGGCAGCACAAAGCTATTCGTTGCTGGAAGTGGTTTGAAGACATTTTCTAAATGGAGGGCAAATGTATTCGCCCTCTCTTCGTTACTGCGGGCCCAAGTTCCTGTTTGCGTATGTAGGGGTGATTCACTTTCTATTGGTGGACATATGCCTGACTTAGCTTTCCACAGTGGATATCGTTTGCTATTTGGTGAGAGTTGCTTCATAAAGGATAGTTCATCTCTATTTTTCTCAGCTTCTAATGCTTTGCGGAGTATGCAGTTGGCTATTTTAAGGCGCTCCTTGGAGGCTGGGGATCTATGGGCTTGTCACTCTCGACGAAGCCTTCTCTTATTGTATAGCAGTTCTTCGATGTGCCTAGAAGCACGTCTGCTGTTAAATGGTTTATTAGATGTTATAGGTTGCGTGGAATGTTGTGCAGCCAGTGTAATAACATTCACTAACGCTTCAACTGAATTGTCGAGGTCTTCTTCACAAGAAATGTTTGGGCAGTCATTAATATGGGTACTTACATACTTTCTGTATTTTAGCCAGTCTGTTTTACCAGTAGTTAGAGAATGTGGGCGTTCTGTAACCTGAGGATGGTCGTAGAGGTGAAGCAAGATGGGCGAATGATCTGATGATAGATCTGATAAGTGCTCCACACGAACATGAGCCTGCCGCACTCTCTTTGTGATAGCAAAATCAACCAGGTCAGGTTTCTTATTTCGATCTGTTGGCCAATATGTAGGCTTACCCGGAGAAATAAAGTCAAGCTTGTTTCGTGGAGTTATTATCGCGTTGTAAAGTTGTTTTCCCTTGGGGTTGATGAGTCGAGATCCCCAGTGGGTGTGCTTTGCATTGTAGTCACCAGCTGCTATAAAGCGGTCACCCACTACATCGAAGAAGTTTAGGAATTCTGCTTCGGTAATAGCGAAGCGCGGTGGGCAGTATATAGAGGCTAGGTTTAGGTTAGAGGTTTACGCCGATGGCTTGGTCGTCGGCGGCGGCGTGGGGGTCAAGAAAAGCCGGCGGCGGCGGCGTAGAGTTAAAATAGAAACGGCGGCGGCGGCGGCAGTTAAGCCGTCGAATTGGACGGCGGCCGGCGGCGTACGCAGTAAACACAAATTTTTTTTTTTAAATAAAAGTTTCCTTAGTTTTTTCAATTTTTATTTATTTTCCTTATTAAAACAAAAAAACCTCTTCTTTTTCTGCATTCTACATTATTTAAACAAAAATTAAACAGAGTTCTTCTGCGAGGTCAATATTTTCATTTTTTTAATTATTAAACTAAACAAGAGAGAACGCTATAGTCGGGTTGGTGTCCCGACTATCTAATACCCATCACTCAGCTAAAGGGAGTGCGAACGCTGTACCCGACTTTCTAATAATCGTAACTCAGCTAAAGGTAGTGCGAGGGAGATAGATATTTGAACAATTTTGATTGCATTTTAATGAATGGTCCGATTTGAAAAATGTCTTCTACATTTCGATAGGTATTAATAAACACTATAAAATTGCGTTTATAAAGGTGCGTGGCACCTCGATGAAACAAACTTGCGTAGGAAGCCCAAGAATATGTGTGTGAAATCTCAACCTTCTAGCTTTTATAGTTTCCGAGATCTCAGCGTTCATACAGACGGACAGACAGACGGACAGACGGACATGGCTATATCGACTCGGCTAGTGACCCTGATCAAGAATATATATACTTTATAGGGTCGGAAACGCTTCCTTCTCCCTGTTACATACTTTTGCACGAATACAATATACCCTTTTACTCTACGAGTAACGGGTATAAAATTATGAATAAACAAAAACCTAACTTAAACTTTCTTTGCATGTCTTTAAACTAAACAAGAGAGAACGTTATAGTCGGGTTGGTGTCCCGTCACTCAGCTAAAAGGAGTGCGAGGGAGATGGATATATAAAATTATTTTGATTGCGCATAACTTTTTAATGAATGGTCCGATTTGAAAAATGTCTTCTACATTTCGATAGGTATATTTATAGTATAAATGATTATTTTCGCTATTTTTAAATAAATAAATCATACACTTCCAATCAACATAGAACAAGCATGACTAGTACGTTTTTATCCTTTAAGGATACACTATGAATATCCTTGATGATTTTTAATTTTTAATTGTTATATTTATTCTTCTATTGATAAACATTATTTTTGAGCAAAAAAAATAAAAATCACAAATAATCATTATTTTTGAGCAAAATAAATAAAACTCAAAAATAATGATTATTCGTGATTTTTATTTTTTTTCGCTCAAAATAAAACTCACCAAGCAACAACTTTTGATCCTTTAAGGATATTGCCAATATTGTCCTATGTCCTTATAAAGGGACCCTAGAGCAACAATTGACAACAACAACAACAACAAAACGATTTTACCTGTGTTTGTTGCAATTATTTAATATAAGGTCAACTGTTACATACAGAGCAGCAGCAGCAGATATACACAATTACCAAAACAATGATAATAATGATAATGATAATCATCATAATGATCAACCAGTAGAACAATTAGGTACATTAATTTTCAATTTATTATGCATTTATGTATTTTTATAATTTTTATTTAATTTTAGGAATAACAATTTTGACAGCGACTCGCTCGACAAGTTGCACCTTTGGTCGGTTAGCATTATTTTAAGCGCAGAAAAGGCACGCTCTACGCCAGGGGTGCTCATTCCTATGGCACACGAGCACAATTGTTTTTGTAATAGCACTAAGCATACGGCAGTGCACTTGCCATGCTTGCCTATGCACACCCCGAGTCCTCTTTGTGTCGCTGTCCGTAATAGATAAGAGCGAGCCAAGCCAACAACAAATTCCATTGAACTTTTTTTTCTCCTCAACTCACAATGTAAAGTGTTGTTGTCTTGTTCTCGGCTCTACACTGACACTTTTTTTTGCTGCGTTTTTGATAGAATTTGATTTAAGTTTGATTTTAGTTTATTGTGGACCAGCGACGCATGCATTTCATTGTATTTCTTTGGCATTTCGTTAAAATGAGTGATGCATTGGCAAGTGATTACTTTGAAATAAATTTTAGATGTGAAAGTCAGTGCTTAATTTGCCACAAAGTTTTGTTGGCTGGAAGAACTAATTTTCGCAAAAGGCATTTTATAATTTCAAATTCCAAATTATAAAGACCTTTTAATAAATATAAATATTGATACTTTTCTAGATCAAATGTAAATTTTTAAGTGAAGTAACCAAAATTATTATTTTTCAGAATTTAATTTTTTTTTTCTCCCAGTGTTCATTTTGTAGCAATAAAACGGCGTCGATACATGTGTGCGTGTGTTGTGCACTGCCGTAAGGCCATTTTGAGCACCCCTGCTCTACGCTAACTTGGGTAGCTGGAACCGCAAGCACCACCTTCCAAGTCTTCCAGGAAGTCCTTAACAGCTAGCTGAAGGGTGTGTGCTGCACAACGTACGGAAGTGATGGAACCAATGCTAGTATTAAACATTAGCTCTTCCTCATCCTCGTCGTCCTCGTCAATGTCAGCAGTCTCCGTATCATTAAGCAGCTCAACTGCTTTCACCATATTTCGGCCATTGTCCGTGGTTATGGTGTATATTTGCTGCTTCTGAATCGCGAATTGGCTCCGCAGTGACTCAATTTCAGAGCAAATTTTTCTGGACGTGTGCGACATCTTTAACTCAATAAGGCCCAAGGTCCTTATCGCAATACCAGTGTCGTGAATATATTGCACATTTACGCACAAGATCCCACGATTAAACCGGGTGGCTGTGTCCATTTTTAAGCTAAGCATTTTGTCCTTGAGACTGGCCATTATGCTGTTTTTAATGTCATTATATTTTTCCTCCACCATGCCCATTATGTTTCTGGACGAAACAGCCGGCATATCCAGTGCAGAAAATATTTGAGACGTTAGCGTTTTGAAGCACTCCGAATCAAAAATAGCCAACGGAAGCTTTTCCAGCGTCACCAAATCGATGCACGCATCCTTCACTTCATTTTTGCCCATTGTTATTGCAAATTTAATTTTTTTTTCGGCAGCTTCGTCTTCCTGCATGTTAGCTATCTCAGCTTCATACTCCGATTTATGCTTAGTTTGCATATGCCGCTTCATGTTGCACACGTACTCGCCAACTAACGTTAATTTGCAAATTTTGCACTCGGAAACATTATTTCCCGCGTGGAAATTAAAAAAATTGCGGAGA
Source organism: Drosophila lutescens (assembly GCA_037075285.1). Lineage (NCBI taxonomy): Eukaryota > Metazoa > Arthropoda > Insecta > Diptera > Drosophilidae > Drosophila > Drosophila lutescens. Next base: position 58,733 of record JBAMCF010001015.1, read on the forward strand.
ACAAAATTTCGCTTGCGACCCATATCGAAACTCAATAGAAATGATCTACAATAAGTCATTCTTACTGATAAGTTTCAGTCTTAGACTAAGATAAGCGCTACTATAAATAGATCTAAGCGCGTGCGCTTCCGCTGTCTTCTTTTGTTATCTCTTCTCGTGCGCTTTCGGCCTAAGGTAAGCTTTATCACATTGATCATTATGATGATTATCATTATCATTATCATTATTATCATTGTTTTGGGAATTGTGTATATCTGCTGCTGCTGCTCTGTATGTAACAGTTGACCTTATATTAAATAATTGCAACAAACACAGGTAAAATCGTTTTGTTGTTGTTGTTGTTGTCAATTGTTGCTCTAGGGTCCCTTTATAAGGACATAGGACAATATTGGCAATATCCTTAAAGGATCAAAAGTTGTTGCTTGGTGAGTTTTATTTTGAGCGAAAACAAGAAAGGAAGCTAGCTTCGGCCAGCCGAAGCTTATATACCCTTGCAGATCATTCCTATTAATTTACAAATCGCAAAAATGTTAAATTTCCTATTATTTCTCTTATTTCCGATCGTTCCTATGGCAGCTATATGATGTAGTAGTTCGATATTGATAAAATTAAATTCGAAATTCGAAAACATTTAAAAAGAGTCATATCCCAGAGTAGAAGTGAATACAATAAAAACCAACGGAGCAATAATTTATTTCCTATTATATTCCCATTAATTTTCCGATCGTTCCTATGGCAGCTATATGATATAGTCGTCCGATTTTGATAAAATTTTTTTCGAAATTCATAAATAATTAAAAACTAATATTCCCAAGATTAGAAGGTAATACTTCAAAAAACACCGAAGCTAGAATTTTTTTAACGTTTTTTTTTCCGATCCTTCCTATGGGAGCTATAGGATATAGTTGTCCGATCCGGTCGGTTCCGACTTATATACTACCTGCAATAGAAAGAAGACTTTTGGGAAAGTTTTAGCCCGATAGCTTTAAAACTGAGAGACTAGTTTGCGTAGAAACAGACGGACAGACGGACAGACGGACAGACGGACATGGCTAGATCGACTCGTCTAGTGATGCTGATCAAGAATATATATACTTTATGGGGTCGGAAACGTCTCCTTCACTGCGTTGCAAACTTCTGACTGAAATCATAATACCCTCTGCAAGGGTATAAAAATAAAAATCACGAATAATCATTATTTTTGAGTTTTATTTATTTTGCTCAAAAATAATGATTATTTGTGATTTATATTTTTTTTGCTCAAAAATAATTATTAGTCTTGATTTAAAAAACTAAAAATCGATAAGTAATCATTACAAAGTAATTTTTAAAATATTACTTATAATGATTACGGTCCCTGATTTATACACAACAAAATTGGAAATCTTTAAATGTGTGGGCGCCAGACACATTTTAAAATCGTTAGTGGGCGATTATGGGCGTTAGAGGGGCGTGACGCTCGGCTGAAAGCGTCTCCGTGCCGAGGATACCCAGCTCATCCAGCTCCACAGGATACGCAGCTTTATCCAGCTTCACAGGATCGACCACCCAATTTGGGAACACAGCTTATCCAGCTTCACAGGACAGCACAGCTCATTCAGCTTCACAGGATAGACAGCTTATCCAGCTTCACAGGATCCACCACCCAATTTGGGAACCGCACCTTATCCAGCTTCACAGGACAGCACAGCTCATCCAGCTTCACAGGATAGACAGCTTATCCAGCTTCACAGGATAGACAGCTTATCCAGCTTCACAGGATACGCAGCTTTATCCAGCGTCACAGGATCGACCACCCAATTTGGGAACCGCAGCTTATCCAGCTTCACAGGACAGCATAGCTCATCCAGCTTCACAGGATACATAGCTTCATCCAGCTCCACAGGATCAATCACCCCATCAGGCCTATCCAGCTTCCTAGAATACCGAGCATCATCCAGCTCCACAGGATACGCAGCTTTATCCAGCGTCACAGGATCGACCACCCAATTTGGGAACCGCAGCTTATCCAGCTTCACAGGACAGCATAGCTCATCCAGCTTCACAGGATACACAGCTTCATCCAGCTCCACAGGATCAATCACCCCATCCGGCCTATCCAGCTTGCTAGAATACCGAGCATCATCCAGCTTCACAGGATTCGTCATCTCCAAAACACGAGTAGTGACTACAAACATTATGTCGACCTCATTCATAGAGGAAACAAGTCAAAACAGAGTCGATTTACACAATCGTCTACTTGACGATCAAAATGAGGTACAAGGGCAAATCCAACAGGTCATAAAGAATTATAGCAAGGATTCGACCGAACGATGCAAACGAGACGGCTATTATGCCGATCGGCTAAGCCAGTTGAATAATCTCTGGCAGCAGTTTTGTGACCTAGACGAAGAGGTCGAGTAAGCGGCATTACCTACCGGAGAGGAGTATGCCTCAAGATTAGCGGCATTAAAGGAGCTGGTAGAAATATCAGCAAATATTTAAAGACAGCATCCCATCAGGAAGTGGCCCTCAGAAGGCTCCGCGGCGAACACAGAACAACACAAAGGACCCGGTAGTCAAACACATAACCACTGACTCATCGATGGATTTTGCTATCCGACAACTACAGAGACGATGCAACGAATTAGAATCATCTTTATTTCTGGCGTCAACGGCGCAAACAATCACCCCAGCGCTACAACGACATCTGGAGCTCCAATGGAAAATTTTGAGAGAGGCCGTCGCCGAAGCAGAAATAGGTCTATTCAGGACATTATACGAAGAATATGAAATGACCTTACTTCGAGAAAACGAAGCTCAAATGAGCCTAAATCTATCGCTTCCCCCAATCAAGATTCCTGAATTTAATGGCGAATATCTAGATTGGCCCCGATTCCACGACTTATTTGTAGAATTAGTCCATAGTAAGCCATACTCAGCCAGCCAGAAGCTACACATTCTTCAGAGCTCTATTTGCGGTGAAGCAAGGATCATTTTGACGGATACAGCCTTCTCACAAGCTGGATATGAGGACACCTGGGAAAGACTAAAACTGAGGTACCAAAGCGACAAAATATTAGTGTTTGCTGCAATAGGGAAAATAGTCGAGCACATGCCCATCAACGGGACTGCACACCAGCTTCGAGCACGACACGATACAGTGCAGAAGACTTTAAGCACACTCAAAAAACCTCGATATCAGCACGAAATCATGGGATCCAATCCTTGGTCTTCTCATCAGGAGAAAACTAGACCACGATACCTTAGTCGCACTGGAAAATTCAGCCGTTGCTCCAACTGAAATTCCAGCCTTAAAGAGTATACTGACGTTTAATGAGCGCCGCGCTTGCATGTTTGAGACGATAAACGCACAACATACAGCAACACTCCGTAATCCATCAGTCAACAACGAAGAGCGCTGCAAGATTTGCCACCTAGAGCCACATTACATAAGGGCATGTATTCGTTTTCAAGAAATGGATCCTAAAACGCGGCGCCAAGTTATTATTCCAGTAGGAGGATGCACAAATTGCTTGTCTACGGCTCATAAGGTCGAATTCTGTAAATCATCAGCCAACTGTCGGGTCTGCCAGCAACGGCATCATACAATGCTACATATGGAGCCGACAAGTAATCCAGTGTGCGGCCTATTAACCACGCGAGGCTACGACAATCAAACGAATTAACTCATCAACCTTTAAACTACAAGACGTCTGAATTGTTGATGAAACCAAAACCATTGGAGCATCCAGCAGAAGAGTGGAAGGACGTTACTCAGAAGCTTGAGCCTCAACAGACAAACCTCGCATTCATTGATTTGTTAGCTGCTAACCGACTTCACGCCTTAATTGAGGGTACCCCTCAATGGGGGGAGAATGTTCATACACAATGTTGCTAAACATGACCAACATCAACAAATCAAACAGTATCCAAATTGGTAATAGTACCAGGCGCCCAGTTGCACCCACGGCTGGTAATAAGTACTGATCAGCATATTCTACAGAGTCAAGACCGGCCAAGCAGTTAGCACATTCTGCAGTGTCAGCCGAACAAAAATGCAATCTGTTAGCGTAATCAATTTCACTGACCTACTCTAGAACACACCTAACTTTGCTATTCTGTCCACTAAACTTCCTCATCTCCAATTAGTATAAAAGCATGTACCAACTTCACAATAAATCAGTTATCAACCCATCTTATAACTCCGCAGTCTTACTTTCTGACCTCCGGGAAGAGGCCGCGTAACTCCAAAGCGTCTCCGTGCCGACAGTGCGAATTATTACTGTTCCTTGGTAGACCCGTCTGTGTGCTTACATTCGCGTAGGCAGAAACAATTTAGTTGCAAAATCAGCATAAACATCTTTAGGGGCCGTGCCTGAGTTATGTTGATTTTGCTAGTGTCAGCACTTTGCTGCACGAGCGGTCGGCTTGCCGGCCGACGCCGCCGCGCCGATATTTTCGTGATTCGGCGGCGGCGCCTTAAAAAAGACAAAAATCGGCGGCGGCGGAGTGGCTCGGCGGCGTAAATGTCTACTCTGGACCAAGGGCCCTTGTCGCACTAATCCGACAGCGGTTCTGGGTAGGGAACGCGCGAAATTTGGCACGATAAGTCGTTCACTCATGCGTACATTGCGTTCGCTATCGACCAACTCTGGAAACGCAATTAATGGGTCGGCTACCCAAGGAACGCATCACACCGTCTCGGCCGTTTTCAAGATGCGGAATCGACTTCTGTGGGCCGGTCAACGTCTATCTAAGCATCCGAGGAAAACCACCCAGCAAGGCTTACTTAGCCGTTTTTATTTGCTTTACCACAAAGGCTATACATGTGGAGGTGGTAACGGATCTTACTACAGACAGCTTCATAGCAGCCCTTAAACGCTTGATTGCCCGACGTGGACTCCCATCCGACATCTTCTGCGATAACGCTACGTATTTCGCAGGGACCAACAACAAACTAGAGTCGCTGAAGCACTTTCTTTAGGGGCTGTCCATATATTACGTAATAACAATTCCGGGACTCCTCCCCCCACTTTCAATAGCCGACGACAATCTCGACAGTCTGGATCGATGGCAGAAGGTCAGCGCTATTAAGCAGCGCATGTGGAGTCGCTGGTACCAGGAGTATATCAACGAGCTACAAACCCGCACAAATTGGACGAAGACAGGTCCAAACCTATAAGTAATCGTCATGGTCGTAGTCATGGTAGTTCACAACGTTGGCTACTTGGCCGTATTGTCGACACAATCAAGGAACACAACATTGTGCGCGTAGCCAACATACGCACTGCCAGAGGAGTTATACGCCGACCTATTCGGAAATTAGCATTACTACCAGTCTCTTGAAAGTCAATCGCATACTTGAGCCGGTTCTTTACAGTTATCATAAATCGATAAGAAAAGTGATGCTGCCAACTTGACCGAAAGGAATAAATGAAAAAAGATTGAATTTTTGTACTCTTATTGTAACCTTCGCACGGGGAAGTCAAGTGTAGTGAAATTACCCGAACTGATTTAAAATACTAGTAAACTAACTCCGTCCGTCCTTAAACTATATTTAAAGAAAAGCCCTTGTCTTAACAAACATTCGATAGTTGGAAAGTTCCAGCTGCGTCTGTTTGCGATCTCAGCTGTTTGAGGCAAAATAAGTTAAAAAGACGTGGTTCCAAATAACTCTAACATCAAAACAAACCATGAATCCGTTTGCCTGTGATACCTCCGGAAAGTTGTCCAATTTCAGCATTTCTCGAACTTTAAGCTCCTTGGGCTAAGAATCCTTGCGTCGGGGAACTTTTTTGAAAACGCAGTATAACTTGGGAATTCGTAACGAATTGAACAATACACTTCCATCGACGTAAATTTTTACGAAGCATTAATTTTGTTGCACAGTTTTATCTATCATATGCCATTTACATTATTCGGTTATCTCTATTGGTTAAAAAGTTATGATTTATTACCAAGAAAAAAGTCAGAAAAGCGCCACTGTGCAACGTGCTGGATTTTGGAGCCTCTTAACCACCGAGGAGGAAATAATCTTTATATAGAAGGATGGTCTTTCGATAAAAATACAACATCCCTTCGGGCCATTGCCGAAAACCGCTCAACTTTGAATAGATATTTGACATATTGGCAATGTCATTTGAGCTGTAGTTCAAAATGCAACTGCTAGATGGGCCGCCATGTACATTGATAATGGTAAAAGCATGATGATCTATTTGTATATGATGTAAGAAATTTTGCAACGTGATTAGTAATCATCAAATAATTGAAGCAATCCATCAGGAATCTATTCTCTGTTGTTTTGTAGAACGTAACCAAATAAAAACAAGAGAGAACGTTATAGTCGGGTGCCCCGACTATCAGATACCCGGTACTAAGTAAAGAGAGTGCGAGGGAGATGGAGATAGAAACTTTGATCACGCATAACTTTTTAACGAATGGTCCGATTTGAAAAATTTCGATAGGTATTGATAAACACAATACAACTGCATTTTTACTATTCCGAAATATTTAAATTTTTAAAATAAGCGATTGTGGGCGTTTGAGGGGGCGTGGCACCTTCTTGAAACAAACTTGCGCTGCGTAGGAACTCCAAGAATCTTCATGCCAAATACCAATCCTCTAGCTTTTATAGTTTCCGAGATCTCAGCGTTCATACGGACAGACAGACGGACAGACGGACAGACGGACATGGCTATATCGACTCGGCTAGTGACCCTGATCAAGAATATATATACTTTATAGGGTCGGAAAAGCTTCCTTCTAGCTGTTACATACTTTTGCACGAATACAATATACCCATTTACTCTACGAGTAACGGGTATAAAAAACGATATTCAGCATATGAAGTTACTCTTATAAGCTCGAAGCATTTCAAATTTTAAAACGCGGCGTTTTTAAATCTAAAATCGTTTCTTAAGAGCTGCTTTTAATAAATCTGAGGGTATAAATAGTTCGGCTCTAAACATAAGGACAATTTTTGTGGCTATTGTTAGTTTAGTGGCGGTTTTATCGACTAAACAAAACAACATCAATAAGTCGTTAATTGTATAATTATGTATGTCTCGTTGTAAGGCGTGTAGTTTAGTTTAATGTAACGGTTTTGAGAACAACAGCTGCCAATCGAGATACAAATTTTTGAACGAAATTATACATATTTAAAAATACGATGTAAACAAAAATGTACAATACGATAATATGATGATACAATACTTTTAGCCAAGTTTTTTAGACTCTACCCTAGATTAGCCTCGTGCGCTTTAAATAGGTAATCAACAGATTGTATATAAATTTGTATTGTGCGAGAGATGGTATAATGCTGTCCCGTTGATGCCTTAGCTGGCCAATCACACGAGGTATATCTAGATCCTGTAAAGTTAAGTAAAATATGGTTTAAAAAATGTTAAATTAAATATTTTTATCCGCGCACCTCGTTATGATCCAGAGTGTATAGCAAAAGATCCGCAGTCAGGGTTACTCCCGAACGACCACCTCCCTCCAGGCAATGTAATAGAACCGGTGGGTTTGTGTTGTGCCCCGGCGGCACTTCTTGCGTGGATGCCAGTCTTACAGAGTTCAGCTCTTCGAGAAAATCGAGAAAGTGGTTAACGTCGCGCGGACAATTTTGCTCCGCCCAGTCCGCATACTGCAAATACCAGACGGAACGGTACCGACGCGATGGTATGTGGTAAAGACGCAACTTAATAGTGGTGCAACGATCGGTGGTTTGTGAGAATTCCTGATATACTTGAAACTGTAAATAAGAAATAAGAGAACACAAAAATGTTCTTGAGTCATTATGAATTTAATTTAAAATATTTTAAACTTAAAAGCAGGGACCGAAAATAATGATTATTTTTTGGAATAAAAAATAAAAATCCCAATTTAATGATAATTTGTAAGCGAAAACAAATATCGTTTTGAAATAATTATTACACAGGTTGATAAAATCCGGACTAAGACTAAGCGCTACAAAACCTAAAAGGTTTTAGCTTTAGATTACTACCCCATACTTGAAAACTTTCCATCATGTCACAGTTTAGGGAAATTCGTGGTCAAAGTTCCACATTTCCGACTTATAGGCACTTTTTGTAGCCTAATAAAAACTAAACCCTTTATAGCCCAGAGCCACAATTTGGTAGAAATGGTATATTGAACCTTTAACTTCAACAGTTGGACTAAGTTGGACGGCCTCTACTTTTTGAGTTACAATGCATTTTACTAAGGTCAATTTTGTCACTTTTTTCTATCTGTAGTAGCCTGGTATTTTTAATATATTGTGTGTGTACGGGTCTCACTTCAACATGGAAAATATAAGCCTACTATGATAGAAAAAAGTGACAAAACTTACCTTAGTAAATTCCATTGTAGCTAAAGAAGTAGATATTATTAAAAGTCCAAAGTACCATTTCCGCTAAATTGTGGCTACGAAGGGGCTTCTAGCTATTAAGCCGCAAAAAGTGCCAAAAAAAATGAAAATGAAAAATGTAATTTTGACCACGGATTTCTAAAAACTGTGACGAGATGGAAAGTTTCCAAGTATGGGGTAGTAATCTACGGCTAATATCCTTTTTAGTTTTGCAGCGTTTAGTCTTGGGCTATTTTTTTGTCGACCAGTGTTATTATGTGAGCGATATTATTTCGCTTCAAAGTATCACTCAAAGTGCGATTGCAGCCGTTCGGTGCGGAATTTTACAAAGATTTAAATGTGGGCTTGTAGGTAGAACCAAGGAGCACATATTAAGTTAAGAAATAAATACATTTTCTTTCTATAAACCACTTAAAAAGCGGTTTTTAAATTGTAAGCGGAATCAGTAGGGGAGTGTAAGGTAAGGTGACGAACGATTCGATTTTTGAATGTAACTTTTCTAAAAATCAATATTTTTTAAAAGTGTAAAAGCAGAAAGTTGCTTACATCTATTGAGCATAATTCTGTAAAATAAGGATTCGAAATTTCAACGGAACTAAATTCTACAGCGTTTGGCGTGAATCATACTTTTTTTGCACTTTCAAAAGTTGTAGGGTAATGTGACGAACGATTTCTTTTTTAATGTAACTTTCCCAAGAATCAATATTTTTTAAAAGTGAAAAGCAGAAAGTTGCTTACATCTACTGAGCATATTTTTGTAAAAGTACGATTCGAAATTCCATTTGAGTTAAATCCCACAGCCTTTGGCGTGAGCCATCCTTTCCAACTGACGGCACAACTAAAAACAATACAAAACTGCAGTATTTAATGTTATCTGGTAATATTATTATACCCGTTACTTGTAGAGTAAAAGGGTATATTGTATTCGTGCAAAAGTATGTAACAGCTAGAAGGAAGCGTTTCCGACCCCATAAAGTATATATATTCTTGATCAGGATCACTAGCCGAGTCGATGTAGCCATGTCCGTCTGTCCGTCTGTCTGTCTGTTTGAACGCTGAGATTTCGGAAACTATAAAAGCTAGAAGATTGGCGTTTTGCATGCAGATTCTAGGAGTTCCTACGCAGCGCCAGTTTGTTTTAAACAAGAGAGAACGCTATAGTCGGGTTGGTGTCCCGACTATCTAATACCCGTCACTCAGCTAAAGGGAGTGCGAACGCTGTACTCGGGTTGGTGTCCCGACTATCTATTGGGGCTAAAGGGAGTGCGAGGGAGATAGATATATAAACAATTTTGATTGCGTATAACTTTTAAATGAATGGTCCGATTTGAAAAATTTCTTCTACATTTCGATAGGTATTGATAAACACAATGAAACTGCATTTTTACTTTTCCGAAATATTGAAATTTTTAAAATCGTATATAAGCGATTGTGGGCGTTAGAGGGGGCGTGGCACCTTTTTGAAACAAACTTGCGCTGCGTAGGAACTCCTAGAATCTGTATGCAAAATGCCAATCTTCTAGCTTTTATAGTTTCCGAGATCTCAGCGTTCATACGGACAGACGGACAGACAGACAGACGGACAGACGGACAGACGGACATGGCTAGATCGACTCGGCTAGTGATCCTGATCAAGAATATATATACTTTATGGGGTCGGAAACGCTTCCTTCTAGCTGTTACATACTTTTGCACGAATACAATATACCCTTTTACTCTACGAGTAACGGGTATAAAAAGTGCCACGCCCCCTCTAACGCCCACAATCGCTTATATTTTAAAAATTTAAATATATCAGAAAAGTAACAATGCAGTTTTATTGTGTTTATCAATACCAATCGAAATGTAGAAGAAATTTTTCAAATCGGACCATTCGTTAAAAAGTTATGCGTGATCAAAGTTTCTATCTCCATCTCCCTTGCACTCCCTTTACCTGAGTAACGGGTATCTGATAGTCAGGGCACCCGACTATAACGTTCTCTCTTGTAGTTTTCTACACAAAATCAACGATAAGAATTACAATTCTTGAATACAACAAATTTGTCACCATACAATATAAAATGTTCGTCACAATACCCTACAAGGTACACTTGGAGCAAAAACGGTGTCACTCTCAAACGGTGCAAAATAAAAAAAAACCAAAAACTGTTGATAAAGATCTCATTTATACGTGTATATATTTATTTGATTTTATTTTCAACACGTCTTCACTTGGCACTGCTGAAACACAAATAAATTGATTAGGTTTGCTAATTTGTGCAACACCTTTTTAGAAAAAATTACCACACCAACAAATTACGGGTCTTCTTAATAATATTACTGTAAAACAAGAGAGAACGCTATAGTCGGGTTGGTGTCCCGACTATCTACTACCCGTCACTCAGCTAAAGGGAGTGCGAACGCTGTACTCGGGTTGGTGTCCCGACTATCTAATAATCGTAACTCAGCTAAAGGGAGTGCGAGGGAGATAGATATATAAACAATTTTGATTGCGTATAACTTTTTAATTAATGGTCCGATTTGAAAAATGTCTTCTACATTTCGATAGGTATTAATAAACACTATAAAATTGCGTTTATATATTTTTAAAATCTTAAAAGATGTGGCCTCCAGACACATTTGAAAATCGTTAATGGCGATTGTGGGCGTTAGGGGGGGCGTGGAACCTCGATGAAACAAACTTGCGCTGCGTAGGAAGCCCAAGAATATGTGTGTGAAATCTCAACCTTCTAGCTTTTATAGTTTCCGAGATCTCAGCGTTCATACGGACAGACAGACGGACAGACGGACAGACGGACATGGCTATATCGACTCGGCTAGTGACCCTGATCAAGAATATATATACTTTATAGGGTCGGAAACGCTTCCTTCTCCCTGTTACATACTTTTGCACGAATACAATATACCCTTTTACTCTACGAGTAACGGGTATAAACATTGTCGACACGATAAGAGGAGACGACTAAATTTATTTGGAATTTTTACCGTGACGTCATATGTGAGATTCGACGAGTTCGTCACATTACCCTACACTCCCCTACTGTTAACTTTTTGTAGAAAAAAAAACAATTCCTGTGGGAATCGAACTTGTGCTTACAGCACGGTGGACCAACACACTAACACCCAGCCCACATGCCGGATTGGATCTTTGTGGAATAGTTCGTAACATCTTGTTAAGTCGTTTTACTAATATATAAATGACATAAAGTCCTAAGGTTGATACAACTTTTTGTAATTATGCATAGCTCTTGTAAACTAAAGGGATTTTTATTTTTTCAATTATAATGATTACGGTCCCTGCTTAAAAGTGTGACCTTGCCCATCGTTAAAAATTGCATTACAAAATGGATAACGCAAAAATCTAACTTGAGTGGGCACCGATTACAACTCTGCGGTCTAACAAAAGTACAACTCAACTACCTTAAGGCAGTGCATTAACAAAAACAATTAAAAGAAAATCACACGCACGCGACTAACAATTTGCATTTGGATTAGCGACGAGAAAAAAATATCAATGGAATTATTGTTGGCTTGCCTAAGTGCGGCACAAAGAAGAATCGGCGTGTGCCCTATTAAAGATAGGCGCGTGCCGTCAGGCATGCCCAGCGGGAAAGTTCCACTGGAAAATATGTTATTTTCATTAGGTTTCTCCATAGAAGAGGAAGGGACAAAACCTCATTCACCCCTTACATTTCTTCCGTCTCTGGTTTCAAAACACACGGGGTGACACAAAAAGTAAGGGGTAAATGAGGTTTCTATGTGGTTTTCCAAAGGAATTTACATTTTCCCTACACCGACCGTCGCCTGCTAAAAGATACAGGATTTCCAACATTTTCTGCTAAAAGGAAGAGGATTTCCAACACACAAAGAACCACCTTCTCACATTCTCGGTGGGTGCTTTGTGCCTTTACAAACACAAATGTGCTTCGCGTGCCTTAGGGCTGAGCACCCCTGAACTAAATCATACCACTTCGCTGATTATAAGTTATTTTAGTTGTTTGAAAATTGTTGAAAATTCAAATTCAAATTCATATTAAGCTTGCAAAGTTTATTGAATCGACTACCAAATACCCGTTACTCCGCTAAGGAAAGTGCGGGGAAGACGGAGATATGCATGCAGCAAAGCGACTTGCACTGCTTGAATTTTATTATTTGTTCATAACTTTTTAGTGAATGGTCCGATTTGAAAAATTTTTTTTTTTACATTTCGATAGGTATTAATAAACACTACACTACACCTACAACAAAATCTTTAAGTATGTGGCCGCCATAAGGCGATTGTGGGCGCTCGGGAAGACCAAGACCAAGAATCTACATTATTAATACCAACTTTCTAGCTTTTATAGTTTCTGAGATCTCAGCGTTCATACAGACGGACATGGCTAGATCGACTCGGCTAGTGATCCTAATCAAGAATATATATACTTTCTATATATGTAAATGCTATGTTCTGTGGAAGTATTATGACGTCAAAAAAAACATGTAGTACATTAGAACATTAAAAGCCATTTTAAGTCCTTAAAATGTCCTTGAACATGACCGTGTCATAACTCATATTAAAGGTATTGACTCGAAGATCAATCCTGTTTTTAGATTTTTGCAACATTCCATTGGCTTAAAAGATATTTGTATTCAATTTTTATTTTCAATTTTTATAATAACAAGAAAGGAAGCTAGCTTCGGCTAGCCGAAGCTTATACACCCTTGCAGATCATTCCTATTAATTTTCAAATCCCAAAAATGTTAAATTTCCTATTATTATATAATAAAGTCGTTCGATTTTTCTTAAATTTAATTCGAAATTCGGGAATATTAAAAAAAAACCATATCATAGAGTAGAAGAGAATACAATAAAAACCAAGGAAGCTATAATTTATTTATTCTCTTATTTTCCCATTAATTTTCCGATCTTTCCTATGGCAACTTTATGATATAGTCGTCCGATTTTTTTAAATTTTAATGCGAAATTCAGAAATATATAAAAAACATTATTCCCAAAAGTAGAAGGTAATATTTCAAAAAACACCGAAGCTAAAATTTTGTTTCAAGCAGAGTAACGGTGTGTTATTATTAACGGTGTGTTTTTATACCCATTACTCGTAGAGTAAAAGGGTATATTGTATTCGTGCAAAAGTATGTAACAGCTAGAAGGAAGCGTTTCCGACCCCATAAAGTATATATATTCTTGATCAGGATCACTAGCCGAGTCGATCTAGCCATGTCCGTCTGTCCGTCTGTCCGTCTGTCTGTCCGTCTGTCTGTCCGTCTGTCTGTATGAACGCTGAGATCTCGGAAACTATAAAAGCTAGAAGATTGGCATTTTGCATGCAGATTCTAGGAGTTCCTACGCAGCGCAAGTTTGTTTCAAAAAGGTGCCACGCCCCCTCTAACGCCCACAATCGCTTATATACGATTTTAAAAATTTCAATATTTCGGAAAAGTAAAAATGCAGTTTTATTGTGTTTATCAATACCTATCGAAATTTTTCAAATCGGACCATTCGTTAAAAAGTTATGCGTGTTCAAAGTTTCTATCTCCATCTCCCTCGCACTCCCTTTACCTGAGTAACGGGTATCTGATTGTTGGGGCACCCGACTATGGCGTTCTCTCTTGTTGTTATTATGACGCCGCCGGGGATAAAACATAAATTTGGACTCTGTTGAAAAAAAAATGTTTAAACAAGAGAAAACGCTATAGTCGTGTGCCCCGACTATCAGATACCCGTTACTCAGCTGAAGGGAGTGCAAGGGAGATGGAGATATTAAACTTTGATCGGGCATAATTTTTTAACGAATGGTCCGATTTGAAAAAGTTCTTCTACATTTCGATAGGTATTGATAAACACTTTTAATAAACATTTTTGCTTTTCCAAAGTCTTTAAAAATGTGAGCGCCAGACACATTTAAAAATCGTTTGTGAGCAATTGTGGGCCTTAGAGGGGGCGTGGCGCTCGGCTGATAAACTTGCGCTGCGTATGAAGCCCAAGAATATGTGTGGGTAATCCCAACTTTCTAGCTTTTGTAGTTTCCGAGATCTCAGCGTTCATACGGACGGTCTGATCAAGACTGATCAAGAATATATATAGTTTATAGTGTTGGAAACGCTTCCTTCTCCCTGTTACATACTTTTGCACGAATACAATATACCCTTTAACTCTACGAGTAACGGGTATAAAAACCGAACTTTAAAAATCCACCACATATGGCAAAGTTAAATTGAAATGAAAACTGGTTTAATTGGGTGCATATTAGCCAGAGTCCTGCGTGAATCATTCAATTTTTTTTATCGTAATATGATTTATTCAATTCAAAAAACTTTCGCTCTTTCAGTGAACGGTCGTGTTTTTGTTTTGCGCCCCGAATTTTTGTTCTTTTTGTCCATAAACCATCGCGGTTTAATTCAAATTGTGTAACATTTATATAGCTTTTTTTATACCCTTGCAGAGGGTATTATAATTTCAGTCAGATATTGTAACGCAGTGAATGAGACGTTTACGACCACCACCAATAGCCGAGTCCATCTAGCCATGTCCGTCTGTCCGTCTGTCCGTCTGTCTGTCTGTCCGTTTCTATGCGAACTAGTCTCTCAGTTTTAAAGCTATCACAATGAAACTTTCCCAAAAGTCTTCTTTCTATTGCAGGTAGTACATATGTCGGAGCGAGCCGGATCGGACCACTATATCTTAAGGCTCCCATACGAATAATCAAACAAATATAAGAAAATTCATTGTAACTTTGCAGGAAGTAGGCGTTTTGATTTCTGACAACTTAAAAAGGTATTTCTTTTATCTGCAAGGGTATATAAGCTTCGGCTGGCCGAAGCTAGCTTCCTTTCTTGTTTTAACATCCGTTCGCTTTGCGAGTGCATAGTGATTGTTTTGTGTTTAAATTAACAAAATTAGTTTGCACGGCCAGTCTCTGTGCAGTGATTGTTGTTTTTGTTTTATCCAATTGCCTTCTCCTTTTCTACCAAACGCTGTTTGGAGTGGTAAGAATCTATACGGTAGTTACCCGCTCTCCCGCACTCCCCCATAAATCGTTGTTGTTGGCACAGCTGAAACTTACGCTCCCCCCGCTTACTCACTCCCGCTCACTCTCTCTTGCTAGCTTTATTCTCTTTGCACTGCGGTTCGGTTCAGAGAAATGCATGTCGTTGATTTTCGCTGGACAACAGAGCATTCCGAGCCATTCGTGCGACAGTATTTATCATGCTAAATGCCTTGGCTATTCGGGCCTGGTTCGCGATGCAATCGACATGAGAAGTGGCTTGCGCTACTATTGTGAAGAATGTATTGCTTATGAAACCCAGGCAATCTCTATTAGGCGGCTCACAAAAAGCACTGTAACGGAATTAATTCGAAACAGCCGTAGAAATACGGATCTGCTTGTGGCGCTTGAGTCGCAGCTCACTTGCCGTTTGCTAAGCGATTCTCCTAAGCCTAAAAAGATAGACAAACCACGGTAGTCGCTAGTGGAACTCTGGCGAACCAGTCCTGCAGCACAGCAGTCGATCTCAGCTGCCGCACAAGTGGTTCTGAGGTCGAAAGCTAAAAAAGATTCGGTTTCCGAATGTAAAGGACGTGAGATAGTGCAGCCATAAATGCTGCAGTACCAAAACCTGTCACAAGCATGGTACCTAAAACAGTCTCCTGTGTACCGCATCGGAAACTAATTTTTGTTTCTCGGCTGAATCCTGACCTTTCATCCCTGAACATTCCGACCCTTATCCGTAACAAAGTTCAGGTTGATGACCTAAAGGTTGAATAATTTAATTTTCCATATGCTAGGGAAGTATCATCATTTAAGATCGATGTTCCCTGTGCTCATTTTGCAACTATGTGCTCAGACAATTTTTGGCCTGCAGGCATTTTTGTTAAAGAGTACGAAGCAAGAAAAGAAAATTCGTTCAAAGGAAGTTGGAAATCCCTTTAAAGAGCCATCCACATCCTCATCTTTATCTGTATCAAAAAACTAGATTCTTTCCTTCTGCTTTCCTATCAGAATACAAGAGGTTTACAAAGTAAGTTGACCAAATTGTATACTGATAGTTTTTCCTTATCTTCCCATGTTATTGTGTTCACAGAAACTTGGTTAAAACCGGAAATTTTTAGTTCCGAAGTCTTTCCAAGTAAGTACACAACGTACAGGCTTGATCGTCCCTCCCGACGTGGAGGTGGAGTTTTAATTGGAGTTGACTCAAAATTAAGGTCTGAAGAAATAACGTCCGACGGAATAATTGACATTGATCTTCTGTGTATAAAACGATCCCTTCCGGGTTTTTCTGTATACATAACTAGACATCGGATAATATGTTCTTCTGCATTTATGCTCCAAATACCGCCAAATTTTGCATTTAGGCACCCTATCAAATTTGTATTCAAATGGAAACGACCTATCGAAAAAATGCATTTTTTTATGCAAAGGAATATGCAAGATATGTCGATAATATGCAAAATATGTCGACAATATGCAAAATACGTCGTATATAATAAGGAAAAAATGATTATTATGTGAGCGATATTATTTCGCTTAAAAATATCACTCAAAGTGCTATTGCAGCCGTTGTGTGCGGAATTTTACAAAGATTTAAACGTGCGCTTGTGTGTAGAACCGCGGAGCACATATCCAGTTAAGAAAAAAATACATTTTCTATCTCATGTTTCTCCTATTTCCTGTGGGAATCGAGCTCGTGCTTACGCACGGTGGACCAACACACAAACACCCAGCCCACATGTCGGGTTGGATCTATGTGGAATAGTTAATAACATCTTGTAAATTCGTTTTTCTAATATATATTTGGACGTTGATGCACTATGGTCAGTACAAACAAGTGGCCCTTACGACACCAAGCAAAGCTTGTTACGCGCGGAGCCCTAAATGGTATTGGGCAAGTAAGCGGAATCGCGGACATGGAAAAATACGATATAACAATAGACAGTATTTGATTTGTATATAGATTTGTATTTGAACATGCTCGCAAAGAATTTACAAATTATTTGAAGACAGAAAATACATAAGTTTATTATAATTAGTAGCATTAGGGGTATCAAACAGTAAGACGTGGCACAGTGATAGTCGTCAAACAGAACACGAAAAGGATCATGCAGGGCATAATTAGATCTACATATTGGCAGGGACAACGGACGAAAACGGCGAACTGTTCTACAGGGTACATTCCAGTTAAGTGAACTAAGAAGAAAAGGGGAGTCGACATCGACATAATAAGTTTGTGCAAGAACATAACTCCATGACACTTCCTACGATGGTAGAGGGTTGGTAAGTCGAGCAGGCGCAACCTCGCAAGATAAGAGGGCAATCGACTACCTGTGTCCCAGTTTAATCCTCTCAGAGCAAATATTGGGTTGTCAAAAAAGTCCTGCGGTATTTTTATTATATAATTTTTTTTTTCTTTTTTTACATCGAGCTTTTAAGGGACTCAAAGCTTTTTCAAATGGTTTATTACGGCTTGATGACTTAAGCCAAGCTCTTGACCGATGCTACTACTATGCCAATTTTATCGCAATTTTCTACGACAGGCCTTCCTTCTTTGACCACCTCTGCACCAGAACGAAAACGTTGAAACCATCGTTGTGCGGTGGAAATGGAAACTGTATCGTGTCCATAGACTGCACAAATTTTATTAACGGCTTGAGATGCATTTTTGCCTTTATCGTTGTAGTACTGTAAAATATGCCGTATTTTCTCTTTATTGTGCTCCATGATTGCGACGCTATAACTCACGAACGACTTAAAAGAAAAGACAATCAATCAAACACGTGTTAGCGCGTGAAATGAGCTTTCCAAAAAGGTATATTATGACCAGATGCGACGAATGAAACAAGAACTACGCGCTTTCAGCGCCAACAAGCGAAAATACCGCAAGACTTTTTTGACAATTTAACACTGTGCATTGTGAGTTGAGGAGAAAAAAAAAGTTCAATGGAATTGTTGTTGGCTTGGCTCGTTACGGGCAGCGACATAAAGAGGAACCAGCGTGTGCCTTAGGAGAGTATGGTAAGTGCCGCTCCGTATGCTCGACTCGGCTAGTAATCCTAATCAAGAATATATTATATAATATAAAACAAGAAAGGAAGCTAGCTTCGGCCAGCCGAAGCTTATATACCCTTGCAGATAAAAGAAATACCTTTTTAAGTTGTCCGAAATCAAAACGCCTACTTCCTGCAAAGTTACAATGAATTTTCTTATATTTGTTTGATTATTCGTATGGGAGCCTTAAGATATAGTGGTCCGATCCGGCTCGCTCCGACATATGTCATACCTGCAATAGTAAGAAGACTTTTGGGAAAGTTTCATTGCGATAGCTTTAAAACTGAGAGACTAGTTCGCATAGAAACGGACAGACGGACAGACGGACAGATGGACAGACGGACAGACGGACATGGCTAGATGGACTCGGCTATTGGTGCTGATCAAGAATATATATACTTTATGTGGTCGGAAACGTCTCCTTCACTGCGTTACAATATCTGACTGAAATTATAATAGCCTCTGCAAGGGTATAAAAATATATAAATGATATAAAGCTCTAAGGTTGATACAACTATTTGTATTTATGCATATCTCTTGTAAACTAAAATCCGCATTTTAAAAGGTTAATATTGGGTTGGCAAGAAAGTCAGGTCGTTTTTTTCAATATTTTCAAAGATGTATTGGCCGTTTTGTTCGACCACTAATGACCATCTATCGGGAAGCTGCATAATTCCGCGCTCGAAGAACTTTTGGTCTTTTCCAGCAAAGAATCGAGACAAGTGGTTTTCGACAGCCTCATCTGAATCAAAGTTTTTACCATTCAAAGAGTTTTGAAGAGAGCGAAACAAATGGTAATCTGAAGGTGCTAAGTCCGGACTATAAGGTGGATGTGGTAGGACTTCCCAATTCAGCTCCGATAATTTTTGCCGATGTGTGGGGCCTAGCGTTGTCATGGTGACTATACCCTTGCGATTAGCTAGTGCCGGCTCCTTTTCTTTAATTTTTTCCGCCAAATTGGATAGCTGGCGACAGAACACATCTGAATTGATGGTTTCATTCCGTCCCAGCAGCTCAAAGTGCACTACACCCTTCCAATTCCACCAAACAGACAGCATAGTACCTAAGACAATAAGCTTTAAAACGATACTAAAAAGTGTGACCCTGGTGATTAAAAACGATTACTAAAAAAAACGACATGACTTTCTTGCCCACCCAATAGATTAAAAACGATTACTAAAAAAACGACATGACTTTCTTGCCCACCCAATAGAAAGAAAAAACCTTCCGTGGTTCTACCTACAAGCACAAATTTAAAACTTTGTAAAATAAACAGGAAAGAACGCTATCTGAATAAACACTATAAAACTGTTTTTATACATTTTTAAAATCTTAAAAGATGTGGCAGCCAGACACACTTTAAAATCGCTTAAGGCGATTGTGGGTGTTAGGGGGGCACCTTGATGAAACAAACTTGCGCTGCGTAGGAAGCCCCAGAATCTACATTACACCAGTTTACAAAAAACAAGAGAGAACGCTATAGTCGGGTTGGTGTCCCGACTATCTAATACCCGTCACTCAGCTAAAGGGAGTGCGAACGCTGTACTCGGGTTGGTGTCCCGACTATCTAATAATCGTAACTCACCTAAAGGGAGTGCGAGGGAGATAGATATATAAACAATTTTGATTGCGTATAACTTTTTAATGAATGGTCCGATTTGAAAAATGTCTTCTACATTTCTTATAAGATGTGGCCTCCAGACACATTTGAAAATCGTTTATGGCGATTGTGGGCGTTAGGGGGGGCGTGGCACCTCGATGAAACAAACTTGCGCTGCTTAGGAAGCCTAAGAATATGTGTGTGAAATCTCAACCTTCTAGCTTTTATAGTTTCCGAGATCTCAGCGTTCATACGGATAGACAGACGGACAGACGGACATGGCTATATCGACTCGGCTAGTGACCCTGATCAAGAATGTATAGACTTTATGGGGTCGGAAACGCTTCCTTCTCCCTGTTACATACTTTTGCACGAATACAATATACCCTTTTACTCTACGAGTAACGGGTATAAAAATTGATGAAATACGCACTTCATGAAAGTATGATTTTCGGTTAAGGTACATCTCCCTGAGTAAGAAAAGGGCACTTTTAATTGTTTGTATGGTACAGTTTTTTTTAAAGTGTAAAAAACGTTTTTGACACTTTTTTAATTTCTAACACGAGCTGTGATTAACCGATTTCGGCCATCGAAGACTCATTTTACAGGCAAAAGAATGCCCTCTAACTTTCTTATACACAGTTTTTAGTTTTTTAACTTCTATTGGTAGAAGGTACTTTGACAAAGAAAACAAGCTATTGATCATTACAATCCACCAGCTAATTGATTTGATATGCATTTTTGAAGCTTGCGACAACGGTGTTTTTTTTGGCCGTTTACAGCTGTTAACTGACACAATAATTTAATTTTTAATTTAATTTATTTATTTAGTATCCCAGCGCTACAAGTGCAGACTTATAATTATGGCGCTAGTCACATTGATTTGATATTTATAGCTTATTATTATTTTTAAAATATTTAAACAACTTTCCTCATTTACTTACTTAATTACTTAATTACTAACATCCAACTTTTTTGTAGTTTTCAAATTACTAGTATATTATTTTAAATTTTTTTTTTTTTAAATAGTTTTATGGTTTTTTTTTTTTTTTTTTTTTTTTTTTTTGTAATTTTTTTATTATTATTATTATTTTTATAAATTATTATTGTATTTTATTGTTATTTTTAATTAAACTTGCGATTTTAAATTATCTTTAACTTTATTGTAAAATTGAGTTGCGCTCCTAATTGTTTTGAATTGGTGCGGTAGATTGTTCCATAGCCGAATACCATTTATGAAAAATTGCCTTCTTGAACACAGTGTTTGTACTCGAGGGCATATGTAATTTTTGGTTCTTAGGGATGTTGCGGGGGTAAGCGTATTAAAAAGATAATTTGGTTCTCCACTCGTTACTATTTTATGGAAGAATGTTAAAGTTCTAAGATCGATCCAGGAGGTCAAATTAAGGTCAAGTAATTTAAATGTCATTTGTGATACATGGTCAAAGCGTCTTAAGTTAAACACATAACGGACAATTGAATTAAAAGCTATAGTTAATATGCGCATATCCCGCGCATCACAATGACCAAAAATTTCGATTAATAATCGAACTTCCTCAGATAGAAACGATTTGGTAAATGAAAGTTTTCTTAACAGAGCATATGTACGTCCTGTCGCTTTGACTATGTGGTTGCTCCAAGATAAAGTATTGTTAAATGTTATCCCCAGATTAACCGCACTCACTTCATAGTTTATCGGCGTATGGTTTATGTATAATTTTTGAAGTGAAAGTGTTGAAATTGGCTTTTTACCAATTACCAAGCACTTCGATTTCTTCGGATTTATACCCAAGCCATTTTCCTTTGCCCATATTTCAATGAGTGACAACATTTTATTACTTATACGGACACAGGCATGTATTTCGGTTACGGGTCTACTAACATATATTTGGACATCGTCAGCATATAAATGTACTTCACACTCAGACAGGATACTAGGGAGATCATTGACATATATAGAAAACAATAAAGGGCCTAGCACAGATCCCTGTGGCACTCCCCTGGTTAAGTTTCGGAGGGACGAAACTTGCGTCCGAGAGACGACCGCTTGATATCTATTCGTTAAGTACGACCTAATAAGCTTTGTCGCATTAGTCGAGAAATGAAACATGTTTCTAAGCTTGGTAATGAGAATATTATGATTCACAGAATCAAAAGCCTTACTATGGTCAAGGAGCGTTAGAAACGTTACGCAGTTCTCATCCAGTTTTTGTCTTATATCCTCAACAATATTAGTGATTGCAGTAACACAACTCCTTTTCTTACGGAATCCGGATTGTTTTTCATTTAGTAAGGAATTATTAGCTAAGTAAAGTTGAATCTGAGAGGACATAAGATTTTCAAAGACTTTTGATAGGAAAGGTAATATTGAAATAGGCCTATAGTCATTGTTTAGCTTGGGAATTGGGAATATTTTGGCGTTTTTCCATATTGTCGGAAATGAAGACGTAGTAATAGCAGTGTTAAAAATATATGTAACATGGGGCAACATTAAGGGGAGCAAAAGCTTTACAAATTTTGGACACATATTATCGAGGCCCACAGCATTGGATTTGACATGCAGAATACTATTTAGGACGTCACTTTGATTTATACATGTAAAGCTAAAACTAGTATCACAGAGGGATTGAGTATTCAGGTACGGATTGCATGTTGCTTCAGGTACATCTATTTCCAAAAACTTTTTGTTTATTAATTCAACGTCCACCTCAGACTCTGTCTGCTGTTTACATTTTCCAATACCTAACTGTTTTAGCTTGGTCCATCTATTCTTTGAGTTAACACAGTTATTAAATTGTATATTATAGTGCTCTCTCTTTGCTGATTTTATCTTTTTGTTTACTTTTACCCTAGCCTCTTTGTATTGCTTGCGATATTCATCAGTTTTGTATCGCTTCCACCAGAGGTAAGCTACATCTTGCTGACGGGTTAGGTTTTTAATTTCGCTACTGAACCACGGATTTTGCATTGGCTTAATCACCTTGGTCCTTAGGGGCACAAACTTGTCGAACAAATACTGGATATTGTTGGTTAAAACATCTAATTGACAATCTACATGACAAAGATTGTAAATACATGACCAGTCACAACAGAAAAATTCAGTCTTTAATTCATCACAGTTTATATTTTTGTAGTCTCTATACGTAAAAGAATTAATTGTGTAGTCAAAGGTCAAGTCATATGTTAAAAATATTAGGTCATGTCTGGAGAAGGCTGGTACTGAAACCTGGTCATAATGTATGATTTTGCTGGGGTCATTGATAAGAAATAGGTCAAGTAATATATCACATTGGTTGCTATAGTGCGTGGGAATCGTTTCGTTTACTGAGTACAAGGGATTTAAAGTTATCCACGAGATGGCTTTCTGAGAATAGGTTACTGTTGAAATCGCCTGCCAATATGATGTGAGTGTACTCCAGCGAAATATCTGAAACCACATTTAGTAATGAACCATACTCAATTGTCCGATACGGTCTATATATGCAACCAAGAAGGGTTCTTCCATGGGATTTATTGGGAATTTCTAATAAAATGTATTCAATAATACTGTCACTTGGCTGTTTAAGTACCACTTTACATTTCAGCTTCACATTCACATATATAGCCACACCTCCTGCATGACCAATACGATCGGATCGATAAACATTATAGCCTTCACAGACAATAGACGAATCACACAGATCAGGTACAAACCACGTTTCAGACACACATATCACATCGACATTAGACTGGGTGAAAAGGAATCTAAACTCATCAATCTTCTTTAACAGACTTTGTGCATTTAAATGAACGATTTTGAGACCATTTTTATAGTTACTAATAGTTTTTATCATGGCACTAGCTATGGAACAAACTTCCTCATCCTGCATTGTTGTTATCAATGGTTATTAGGGGCGCAATCTCAATATTCAAAGTATAAGTTCTTAATTTATCAAAGTAAACTATTTTTAGACCTATCTTAATTAGGAGGATACAATTTTTACGATTAAGAACGAAAGCTATCAGCTTCGGTTCCAGCCGAAGCGTTAGTGAGAGATGTAGAAAGTGGATCAGGCGAATGATTACCGGACGTGAGTGACGAAAGTTCCTCCATACTCTTGATGCAAAGGAAGCCCTCTCTTCGAGCGCAGCGCACGTGCACAAGTCCGCGTCGTGTAAAGACGGCCGTAAGAACTTTATGCTTTTTCATACGCATAGCTTCTTTGAAAATGAGATAATGTTCTTTTAACAATTGCTCATTAACATAAATTATCGCTTCTGAATTGAAACCCAGAAGCTGCAGGCTAAGTTGTTTCTTGTGCTCGCGCCTGTACATTCCGATTTGACCAAGCAGCCTGATCTTTTCGCGTGGGTTTAACATTTTTATTATTATTACTGGATCCACATGAGTTTGTTGTGATTTCCTTGCTCGGAAGATATCGGAAACTTTTGGTGGTGGAGTCAGCTGGAGATTAAAGCATAGCTTGTGATAGAGCGCTTTGAGATCTTCACCTTCTGCATAGGGAACGCCATGAACCCTCAGGTCACACGAGCTAGTCTCCCTGCATTGCGTTGCCAGCCTGGACTCCAGTGCACCCAACCTCTCGCCTGCTGCTTGTAGATTTGCCACCTCCCTGTTCAGCGTCTCAACGCGCTCACCCATTCGGTCCTTGATGGAGCGAAGATCGGCAACCTCACGCTCCAGCGTCAGGACTCGAGCATCCATTTGCTTTACTTCCCCGGCGATAATGTCCAAGCGATCCATAAGGCGGCTGAGCATTCGCTGTTCAGCTTCCCGAACGGCCGACTCAATTTTTTCCGTTTGTTCCTCGAAACGAGTCTTTAGGAGCTCCAGCAGCTGTGGCGAATTTATAATACCCGTTTTTCGCAACGTAAAAAATCGATATAAAATCGAACACTTGATTGATTTTTTACTTGATCACGACAATCCACCGGCAAATTAATTTGATATGAATTTTTGAAGCTTGCGACAACTGTGATTTTTTGCCGTTTACAGCTGTTAACTGACACAACAGGGCTCTAACAGGGCTGTAATGCCCGTTTTTCCCAACGTAAAAAATCGATATAAAATCGAACCCTGGATTGATTTTTGAGTTGATGGTCTTATAAGTTGGCTTAAAGATGTATCTTTAAGTAGAAGTTATAAAACTAATTTCGGTTTTTAGGCGTGTATTTTTAACGAAGCCATTTTTGAGTTTTTTCCAACTTTTTCAACTTTGACAACTTGTAGCTTCTAGACTAATGAATGGATCTCAATGCTGTGAAAAAAAGAAAGTTAGAGGGCATTCTATTACCTGTAAAATGAGTCTTCGATGGCCGAAATTGGTTTATCACAGCTCGAGTTAGAAATTAAAAAAGCGTCAAAAACGTTTTACACTTTAAAAAAAAACTGTACCATACAAAAAATTAAAAGTGCCCTTTTCATACTCAGGGAGATGTACCTTAACCGAAAATCATAGTTTCATGAAGTGCGTATTTCATCAATTTTTTTTTTGTAAACTGGTGTTATTATTACCAATTTTCTAGCTTTTGTAGTTTCCGAGATCTCAGCGTTCATACAGACAGACGGCAGACAGTAATCCTGATCAAAAATATATATACTTTATAGCAGGGGTGCTCAAAACTGCCTTATGGCAGTGCAGTTACAAACACAATAAAAAGAAAATCACACGCAGGCGAGTAACGACTCACACACAGTCATGAAAAAGACAACAACACTGCATTGTGAGTTGAGGAGAAAAAAAAAGTTCAATGGAATTGTTGTTCAACCGGCGTGTGCCTTAGGAGAGTATGGTAAGTGCCAAGACAAAAACAAATGTGCCCGCGTGCATACGAGCTAGAATTTATTTTTTAATTGTCGCAAATAATCACTTCTAAAAGTTTCGTAAATAAGTCAAACAGCTACTTCTAAATTTCACTTTGAAAACTCATTTTTCCCGGTTCACTTGTAAGTCCCCCTTTATTTTATTAAATATGCCCAACAGTGTCGTAAAATAATGCAATCAATAATAAAATGATTTCTTTTTCAATTCACTTGCTCTGTTACAAACCTGGCCAAACTCTAGACGCTGAAGACTGTTAAGTGGAATATAGCTCATATCCTCGGTTAGCTGAACCACCAAATACACATCTGCCTCCCAGACACACTGCCAGAAGATGCGCATGTTTAGCTCCTCTTGCGGGGATTGAGCTACAATGTAAAAGCGTTGCTTTGTGCCAACAGTAGCCTGAAAAATATTAATTTAAATTATACATTTTTGAGTGTGCACTACGTTTAAACGCACAGATATATAGGATGCATTAACATAACCATGGCGATTGTCCATTGATGGCGTCAATCGCACTCTATTGTCGTCATAGGGTAAAAAGTTAGGGTCGTGGTTCTTTGGCTCGTTCTCCTCCAGTAGGGCGCATTCGTATAAAGCATGATCACGTCGCTTCGGTATGCGTTCAAACTCCATGAATAAATGCGAGTCACGTAGCTTTTCATCTAGTATTTGACACTGAAATTAAAAAAAAAAAAAAGATGAAGATAATTTTGAATTACATAACTTATTTCCTTTTGTGTATTTCTCCCTTAAAAACCATTCTGAAATTATTTTGAGTATGGGAGTCCCATTCAATAGCTGGGACGTTTCAAGTGCTTTGACTGCATAACAAACCAAGAATCCGGTTGCCTTTCATACTCCCGAACTTTTTGCGAACGCAGTTGGAATTGGAGATTTAAAGCGAATACGATTATATGGCATCCATCTAGGTAAATATTTGATGTTACATAGTTTAATTAATGGAATACGCCCACAACCCGAACCTTAAAAGCTAGAGCCAAGCAAAAGACATACTCTCCCAGCTCTAAGGGCTATCATAATTGCCATAATTTCTTTTTACCAATACTTAGGGACGTTTTCTCGTCCCTAATCGGTGTCGAAGCAAAAAGTTTGTTTATTCATGCAAATCGTTATGCATTTTTGTGGGCTGCGTAACACGGATCCATATATCGAACACAAAACTGCAGCTAAACACTTGTTGCAGTATTTAGCTGGCACATTAAACTTGTCTACTGCAGCTAGAGAGAAGATTGCTGGTGGACATGGGTTGGCCAAACCTTGAGCCAATAATTATCTTCGGAGATAACATCAGCTCACATCATATTGCAAGAAACCCGATCCACCATAAGAGTACTCAACTCATAGACATAAAGTTTCATTATGTAATAGAAAAAGTTGAGAGCAACGAAATCAATTGAATACATGTATTTACAGATACAGATACAGATACATGTATTTACAGATTTGTTAACAAAAGGTTTTTGTAAGCAAAAGCATTGCAAATTTGTTAGAGCCCTTGGGCTAGTTGATTTCGATAGCACAGATCATGTATAGCTTAAGCAAAAGAGTTGAATTTTTATTTAACAGTTACCAAAACATAATCATTTCGGTAACCATATACCATATACCACATATGTAACAAGAATCTATGTATATCGAGCAGCGAGATTTAATCAAATGTTTTCCCCCTCGCAGTCTACTCTTGTTCTTAAGTGTGATTACGAGTTCGGTTATATTATTACGATTAAAACATAAACTACAAAGCCGCTGCGTTATTATTTGCCTGGGATAATCCACTATACCACGTGGTTATTTCCAACAATATATCTTTAACGACAAGACGTAGAACCATACAATTTGAAATGGATATTCATTAAAAATGTCCATACTATGTGTTAATACTATTGGGCGGGCAAGAAAATCATGTCGTTTTTTTTAGTAATCGTTTTTAATCTAATTTATTTACGACTAATCGAGCACCAGGGTCGCACTTTTAAGTATCGTTTTAAAGCTTATTGTCTTAGGTACTTTCGATGAAAATTTGGTAATTATTTGATAACATTTGTGGAAGCTATAGCAAATTAAACATGGAGGATCAAAGTGAGCATTTTCGGCATATTTTGCTTTTTTATTTCCGAAAAGGAAAAAAAGCGGTCGAAGCTCGCGAAAAATTGTGCGAAGTGTATGGTAAAGATGCCATGAGTGATCGCCAATGTCAGTGCTGGTTTGCCAAATTCAGGCTTGGAGATTTTGGAGTTAAAGACGCCCCACGTTCTGGTCGACCATCGGCCGTTTTTGACGAACAAATTCAGGCTTTGCTGGATGAAAACCGGCGTTATTCAACGCGGGAGATGTCAGAGAAGCTCAGTGTGTCGCATACAACGGTTGAAAACCATTTGAAGAAACTTGGCTACGTAAACATGGTATCAATATCTGCCATTCTCTGCTGCAACGGATTAAAAACGATCCTTTTTTGAAGCGGATCATTACTGGCGACGAAAAGTGGGTTGTTTACAATAATGTCCAACGAAAAAGATCATGTAGCAAGAAAGATGAGCCAGCCCAAGCCACATCAAAGGCCGATATCCATCAGAGGAAAGTTATGCTGTCTGTTTGGTGGAATTGGAAGGGTGTAGTGCACTTTGAGCTGCTGGGACGGAATGAAACCATCAATTCAGATGTGTACTGTCGACAGCTATCCAATTTGGCGGAAAAAATTAAAGAAAAGGTGCCGGCAGTAGCTAATCGCAAGGGTATAGTCTTTCACCATGACAACGCTAGGCCCCACACATCTCGGCAAAAATTAACGGAGCTGAATTGGGAAGCGCTACCACATCCACCTTATAGTCCGGACTTAGCACCTTCAGATTACCATTTGTTTCGCTCTCTTCAAAACTCTTTGAATGGTAAAAACATTGATTCAGATGAGGCTGTCGAAAACCACTTGTCTCGATTCTTTGCTCGAAAAGACCAAAAGTTCTTCGAGCGCGGAATTATGCAGAGAGATGGTCATTAGTTGTCGAACAAAACGGCCAATACATAATTGATTAATTATAAGTCCTGATATAAATAAATCATCTTTGAAAATATTGAAAAAAAACGACATGACTTTCTTGCCAACCCAATACTATGTTGCTTGTTTCGTGAGTATATTTGTAGCCATTGCTTCATATACCAAGTGGTCTCTCTTTATAGGTTAAGGAAATAAAGTTTAACTTTGAATAGAGCTAACAAAAAATGTTAAAATTCGAGTACCTCGACTATCAGATACCCGTTACTCAGCTAAAGGAGATGGAGATATGCATGAAGCCAAGTGACTGCTCGCACTGCTTGAATTTCATTATTTGCCTATAACTTTTTAATGAATGGACTTGAAAAATGTCTTCTACATTTCATAAAAATTAATAAACACAACAATATTCCATTTATTTGTTTTGCTAATTTCTAGCTTTTGTAGTTCAAGAGATCTCAGCGTTCATACAGACAGACAGACGACAGATAGATCCTGATCAAGAATATATGTATATACTTTATAGGGTCGGAAACGCATCCTTCTACCTGTTACATACTTTTGCACCAATACAATATAGCCTTTTACTCTACGAGTAATGGGTATAAAAATAGATTTACTTCAAACTCTGATATCTTGTAGAGTTCGCCTTTGTTACCATATGTGATTTTTTTTAAATTGTTTGGTGTCCATTCAACGGAGCTATGCACTTTTTAATTTAAGAACTTTAAAAATGTGGTCAAATTTAAAATTAGTTCTCGGGAACGGCTTAAAGGAATAAAGAAAATTAGGAAACATTTCTTAAATTTGTTGTTGTCCATAAAGTATGAATTTTAATTCTTTGAAATTTTCTATCGCGGTTTTGGAAGACTTCTTCTTCCTATAAAATAAACTTAACTATCCAAGATTGTCCATTTCATAACCAACTTAATTTACCCAATGTTTATTCCCTTTCATCATTTCCAAGATATCTCATTTTTTATGCGAATTTACACAATTACTCAATTAAAAAATTCAAAAATGCTGGCAGAAATGGCTTCGTTAAAAATACACGCCTAAAAACCCAAATTATTTTTATAACTTATACTTAAAGATACATCTTTAAGTCAACTAACAAGACCATCAACTCAAAAATCAATCAAAGGTTCGATTTTATATTGATTTTTTACGTTGGGAATAACGGGTATTACAGCCCTGTTAGAGCCCTGTTGTGTCACTTAACAGCTGTAAACGGCCAAAAAATCACCGTTGTCGCAAGCTTCAAAAATGCATATTGCCGGTGGATTGTCGTGATCAATGGCTCAAATTCTTCGTTAAAGTCCAGTCTTCAAGAAAAAAACATAAAACTAATTTCGGTTTTTAGGCGTGTATTTTTAACGAAGCCATTTATGCCAGCATTTTTCTCACTTTTACAACTTTGACGAAGTGTAGCTTCTAAACTAATGAATGGAACTCAATGCAGTGTATAAGAAAGTTGGAGGGCATTATATTACCTGTAAAATGAGTCATTTATGGTTGAAATCGGTTAACCACAACTCAAGTTAGAAATTAAAAAAGTGTCAAAAACGTTTTTTACAAAAAAAAAATTTGATCCATAAAAAAATGTAAGTGCCATTTTCTTAATCAGGAAGACGTGCCTTACCGGAAAACAAAGGTTTCATTCATGGTATATTTCATCGATTTTTTTTTGTAAGCTGGTGTTATTGATGATTCTTATTTTTATACCCTTGCAGAGGGTATTATGATTTCAGTCAGAAGTTTGCAACGCAGTGAAGGAGACGTATCCGACCCCATAAAGTATATATATTCTTGATCAGCATCACTAGACGAGTCGATCTAGCCATGTCCGTCTGTCCGTCCGTCTGTCCGTCTGTCCGTCTGTCTGTTTCTACGCAAACTAGTCTCTCAGTTTTTAAGCTATCGGGATGAAACTTTCCCAAAAGTCTTCTTACTATTGCAGGTAGTATATAAGTCGGAACCGACCGGATCGGACAACTATATCCTATAGCTCCCATAGGAAGGATCGAAAAAAAAACGTTAAAAAAATTCTAGCTTCGGTGTTTTTTGAAGTATTACCTTCTAATCTTGGGAATATTAGTTTTTAATTATTTCTGAATTTCGAATAAAATTTTATCAAAATCAGACGACTATATCATATAGCTGCCATAGGAACGATCGGAAAATTAATGGGAATATAATAGGAAATAAATTATTGCTTCGTTGGTTTTTATTGTATTCTCTTCTACTCTGGGATATGACTCTTTTTAAATATTTCCGAATTTCGGTTTTAATTTTATCAAAATCGAACTACTATATCATATAGCGGCCATAGGAACGATCGGAAATAAGAGAAATAATAGGAAATTTAACATTTTTGCGATTTGTAAATTAATAGGAATGATCTGCAAGGGTATATAAGCTTCGGCTGGCCGAAGCTAGCTTCCTTTCTTGTTTTTGCTCAAAATAAAACTCATTAGAGTTTCGCGGCCCTCCTGTAAGATTTTTCGCAAATCTGATTTCACACCCGTCTAAGGGTTTATCAAAGCTACCTTCACGATTTTTTGGAAATTTTTTTAACCACTTTTATAAAAATGGCGTAAACTATGATTTTTATTTTATTCAAATCAAAATAAAACTCATCAAAGCCTCTCGGTCCCTCTGTAAGACTTTTCGCCAATCTGATTTCACAGCCGTTTAAGAGGTTATTAAAACTACCTTCACGATTTTTTACAAATTTTTTTAACCACTTTTAAAAAATGGCTTGTCCTATGAGTTTTATTTATTTATCATAGGATAAGTCATTTTTTTAAAGTGGTTAAAAAAAATTGTAAAAAATCGTGGAGGTAGCTTTGATAAGCTCTTAAACGGCTGTGAAATCAGATTGTCGAAAAGTCTTACAGAGGGGTCGCGAGGCTTTGATAAGTTTTTTATACCCGTTACTCGTAGAGTAAAAGGGTATATTGTATTCGTGCAAAAGTATGTAACAGCTAGAAGAAAGCGTTTCCGACCCCATAAAGTATATATATTCTTGATCAGGATCACTAGCCGAGTCGATCTAGCCATGTCCGTCTCTCCGTCTCTCCGTCTGTCCGTCTGTCCGTCTGTCTGTCCGTATGAACGCTAAGATCTCGGAAACTAAAAAAGCTAGAAGGTTGAGATTTCACACACATATTCTTGGGCTTCCTACGCAGCGCAAGTTTGTTTCATCGAGGTGCCACGCCCCCCCTAACGCCCACAATCGCCATAAACGATTTTCAAATGTGTCTGGAGGCCACATCTTTTAAGATTTTAAAAATGTATAAACGCAATTTTATAGTGTTTATTAATATTTCAAATCGGACCATTCATTAAAAAGTTATACGCAATCAAAACTGTTTATATATCTATCTCCCTCGCACTCCCTTTAGCTGAGCTACGATTACTAGATAGTCGGGACACCAACTCGAGTAGAGCGTTCGCACTCCCTTTAGCTGAGTGACGGGTATTAGATAGTCGGGACACCAACCCGACTATAGCGTTCTCTCTTGTTTTTGATTGGAATAAAATAAAAATCATAAAAATCATGGGGGTAGCTTTGATACGCCCTTAGACGGCTGTGAAATCTGATTGGTGAAAAGCCTTACAGGAGGGCCGCGATGCTCTGATGAGTTTTATTTTGATTGGAATAAAATAAAAATCATGTGATAAGCCATTTTTTTAAAAGTGGTTAAAATAATGTGTAAAAAATCGTGGAGGTAGTTTTAATAACCTCTTAAACGGCTGTGAAATCAGATTGGCGAAAAGTCTTACAGAGGGGTCGCGAGGCTCTGATGAGTTTTATTTTGATTGGAATAAAATAACAACAAGAGAGAACGCTATAGTCGGGTGCCCCGACAATCAGATACCCGTTACTCAGGTAAAGGGAGTGCGAGGGAGATGGAGATAGAAACTTTGAACACGCATAACTTTTTAACGAATGGTCCGATTTGAAAAATTTCTTCTACATTTCGATAGGTATTGATAAACACAATAAAACTGCATTTTTACTTTTCCGAAATATTGAAATTTTTAAAATCGTATATAAGCGATTGTGGGCGTTAGAGGGGGCGTGGCACCTTTTTGAAACAAACTTGCGCTGCGTAGGAACGCCTAGAATCTGCATGCAAAACGCCAATCTTCTAGCTTTTATAGTTTCCGAGATCTCAGCGTTCATACAGACAGACAGACGGACAGACAGACGGACAGACGGACATGGCTAGATCGACTCGGCTAGTGATCCTGATCAAGAATATATATACTTTATGGGGTCGGAAACGCTTCCTTCTAGCTGTTACATACTTTTGCACGAATACAATATACCCTTTTACTCTACGAGTAACGGGTATAATCATATGATAACCCATTTTTTTAAAAGTGGTTAAAAGAATTTGCAAAAAATCGTGAAGGTAGCTTTGATAAGCCCTTAGACAACTGTGAAATCAGATTGGGGAAAAGTCTTACAGGAGGGCCGCGAGGATCTGATGAGTTTTATTTTGAGCAAAAAAAAAATAAAAATCATCAATAATCATTATTTTTGAGTATTATTTTTGTTGATCAAAAATAATTATTATGCTCTAAGAAATATATAAAAATTGAATTTTAATCATAACAAAGTAATTTTTATTATTTAACTTATAATGATTACGGTCCCTGTTTTTAAGTTCTTAACTTCAAAAATTCATAGCGCCCCTAAAGGGACACCAAAAAAGATGATAACCAAGGCAAACTCTACGAGGTACCCGAGTTTGAAGAAAATCTATTTTTTCATATGCGCAGTTAAGAAATTCTTACCCTATTTATTTTTCACTTAGATCACATTGTTTTATAATGCAATGGGACCCGATTGCAGATAAATGGTCTTCATAAGAATGTAACACTAGTTTACAGCCAAAATGTTCCACAGCAATTGATGGCAAATTCTGTTAGCGTTGGAGCCCTAGATCACGAAAATACCACTTTTTTTTCGATTGCACATTTTTTTTAAGTTCAAAATGTTAAATTTCTGACATTTTTCGAATTTCTTCCTATATCTCGGCAAATATCCACCCAATTCAGGTCAATAGATCAGAGCTTAACTGCCAGTCGGCTGTATATATCGTAAAAACTCGAACAAAATCCTTTGAAAAATCGTAATGGGTACAAACCAGGGACCGTAACCGTTATAAGTTTTACTTTAAAAGTAATCGATTAATCGTTATTCAACACCTTTTATTTATAAGTCATGAAGTAACTGTTATTTCGGACTTTTAAAATAAAAGTCAGAGAATAACAGTTATTTTCTGACCAAAAAAATAAAAATCCTCCGTAACTTTTATTCATGACTTTTATAATAAAAGTCTAAAAATAACTGTTATTTTTTGACTGAAAAAATAAAAGTCCTTCGTAACTCTTATGAGAAGACTTTTACTAAAAAATCATTAAATAACTTTTATTTGGTAATCGAAAATATATAAGTCTTAAGTCTCTTTTGTTGGAATTTTAGAGGTTGCAAATTTTTATTTGTTCACAGTAATTCTTCAACATAATGAGATCGCGAATTCTTCAGACCAAGAGGAACCACTAATGGCCATGGTCACAATTTTGTTAGTGCTAACCAAAAAAGCCATTATTGACTTGTTCAACATAATGAGACCGCGAATTCTTCAGACCAAGAGGAACTACTAATGACCATGGTCACAATTTTGTTAGTGCTAACCAACAAAGCCATGCAGAACTTCTTTAACATAATGAGATCGCGAATTCTTCAGACCAAGAGAAACCAAGAAATCGCGGTTCTTGCTTAAAAAATTTCAGGTAATTTGCCACTTTTCATATAATTGGTAAAAAAATATAGCGAACCTTGATAATTGATAGCAAGACATTGAATAATATGCGTATACATAATCGAGCATTCATATGTTATTCAAATATTTTATTGTCAAAGGTTTTGTTGTACATCGTTACATTATTAGTTGAGTTCAACAGAAAAGGTTGTCACGAATTTTTACTAAAAATGGGTCGTAAAAAAACGTAATTCTTCGAAATTTTTTTGAATTCGATTCCGTTAAAAACGTATCGGTATGCAAAATTTGCAACAAAACTTTTTTTGGAAATTTTGTCAAGAATTTATGGCGCCATCTAGAGTCGGTTCATGGAGCCACGATGTCTGACGAAAAAGAAAATAAAAAAGTGGAATGCCGCGAAAAAAAATTAAATTTTCCGTTTGTTTCGCGGCGGAAGACGTCAAGGAAGCTTGCATTGAGCTAGTAACGTCCGAAAAAGTTCCATTTTCTCTGTTTGACTCGACGGCTTTTCAGTTTCTTACGGAGCAAATTTTTATGGGCGTCAACATCCCCAATATTTCTTCGCGAAATATAATTGAGTTGGTATCTCAAAAATACGACAAAATTAAAACGCAAATGATTTCTGTCCTTAAAAATCGGATGGTGTCCCTAAAAATTGACGGAGCTACCCGGTTAAATCGAAGTGTTCTTGGTGTAAACTTGCAGTATTATAATGAAAGCCAAATTGTTATTCATACTCTCGCCATAATAGAGTTAAATATGCGATCCACAGCGGAGAATATTAGTGCCACAGTGCCCGACATATTAAAAGAGTTTGCGATTCGTAAAAACCAAGTTTTCTCTATTACGACTGACAATGGACGGAACATGGTTAAGTCAGTGGAGCTGCTAAGTACTAACGAAGATATTGAAGGTGACATTGCTTTCCGGGATGATGAAATGGACATACTGGAAGGAGTTTTAATAGACTCTGTGAAGTCAATAAAGTGTGCAGCACATACTCTCCAGTTAGCAGTGAAGGACTTCATGGACCAACAATCATCCCAAATAGTTAATAATGCCAGGGCATTAGTGAAAAAACTAAGAACCCCTTCTTACAGGTAACTAAATATTCAAATACCTCAAATTATTTAAACATAATTATACCCGTTACTCGTAGAGTAAAAGGGTATATTGTATTCGTGCAAAAGTATGTAACAGCTAGAAGGAAACGTTTCCGACCCTATAAAGTATATATATTCTTGATCAGGATCACTAGCCGAGTCGATCTAGCCATGTCCGTCTGTCCGTCTGTCTGTCCGTCTGTCTGTCTGTCCGTCTGTCTGTCTGTATGAACGCTGAGATCTCGGAAACTATAAAAGCTAGAAGATTGGCGTTTTGCATGCAGATTCTAGGAGTTCCTACGCAGCGCAAGTTTGTTTCAAAAGGGTGCCACGCCCCCTCTAACGCCCACAATCGCTTATATACGATTTTAAAAATTTCAATATTTCGGAAAAGTAAAAATGCAGTTTTATTGTGTTTATCAATACCTATCGAAATGTAGAAGACATTTTTCAAATCGGACCATTCATTAAAAAGTTATACGCAATCAAAATTGTTCATATATCTATCTCCCTCGCACTCCCTTTAGCCCCAATAGATAGTCGGGACACCAACCCGAGTACAGCGTTCGCACTCCCTTTAGCTGAGTGACGGGTATTAGATAGTCGGGACACCAACCCGACTATAGCGTTCTCTCTTGTTTTTTATTTGATAATTATAGGAACCTGTTAATGAACCTTTACGCAACCTCCAATGGACGTGACAACTAGGTGGAACTCGACATACTCGATGCTGGAAAAGCTTTTGAATCTAAAGGAGTTTTGCGAGTTGCATGTTCCTACCGCATTGGCGAAAGAGGACTGGGATTATTTAAAAACCTTGGTAGCAACACTTGAGCCGGCCTACATAGCCACAAAAAAACTCCAAAGCAGTCAGCTGTACATGGGAGACTTCAACAAGCTGTGGATTGAACTAAAGCTCAATGTAAAACTTATGAAAAACAGTTGCAGCGATCTGTTAGCCGAGTGCCTTGAAAAAAGAGATGCAATTTTGTTGAACAATTCTGTGGTTCTCTGTAGCCTATTTCTTGACCCTAGGCTTCGGCGAGTTTTAGGACAGAATGAAACCAGCCGAATATCTGCAGTACGGCATTTAAAGGACCTCATGCAGCAAATATTTGCTGTAAAAAATGTTGTATGTAAATATTAACAAATTACAAAATGTTGTTAACAAAATTTTAAACCTTTTACAGGTAAATTCACCAACCCAATGTTCATCATCGGCATTATCATCATCATCATCATCATCATCATCATCATCTTCATCATCATCAGCATCAGCATCAGAATCATCATCAACATCATCATCATTGCTTAATGAATTTTTAAATTCAATACCTTTCGAAGCTAATGAAGACAGTAGTGACGAAGTGGAAGCAAAAGTCAGAGAAGCTTATAGGGAAATTGAAAGCTACTACCCTAAACAAATGGCTAGGGTCGTGCATTCAGTGCCAACCACCCAAGTGAGCGTGGAGCGCTCGTTTTCTGCTCTTAAGCTAGTTTTAAGCGACTTAAGAAGTAACCTAGGCCCTGAGTCGCTTGAAAAAATTTTATTTGTAAAACTATATAACAAATTCAATTAAATATAAACTTACATGAAATGCATTTTTATTATTGATCATATTCGTTAGCACTGAGAGGTTCGATGGGTGAAAAACCTTTACTAGGTAAAAGCCCTATGGTCGACCTTGACACAACAAAATTGTGACCATGGTCATTAGTAGTTCCTCTTGGTCTGAAGAATTCGCGGTCTCATTATGTTGAAGAATTACTGTAAACAAATAAAAATTTGCAACCTCTAAAATTCCAACAAAAGAGACTTAGGACATATATTTTCGATTACCAAATAAAAGTTATTTAATGATTTTTTAGTAAAAGTCTTCTCATAAGAGTTACGGAGGACTTTTATTTTTTCAGTCAAAAAATAACAGTTATTATACCCGTTACTCGTAGAGTAAAAGGGTATATTGTATTCGTGCAAAAGTATGTAACAGCTAGAAGGAAGAGTTTCCGGCCCTATAAAGTATATATATTTTTGATCAGGGTCACTAGCCGAGTCGATATAGCCATGTCCGTCTGTCCGTCTGTCTGTCTGTCCGTCTGTCCGTCTGTCCGTCTCTCCATCTGTCTGTCTGTATGAACGCTGAGATCTCGGAAACTATAAAAGCTAGAGGATTGGTATTTGGCATGCAGATTCTAGGAGTTCCTACGCAGCGCAAGTTTGTTTTAAAAAAAAGTGCCACGCCCCCTCTAACGCCCACAATCGCTTATATACGATTTTAAAAATTTAAATATTTCGGAAAAGTAAAAATTCAGTTTTATTGTGTTTATAAATACCTATCGAAATGTAGAAATTTAGAAATTTTTCAAATCGGACCATTCGTTAAAAAGTTATGCGTGATCAAAGTTTCTATCTCCATCTCCCTTGCACTCCCTTTACCTGAGTAACGGGTATCTGATAGTCAGGGCACCCGACTATAACGTTCTCTCTTGTTTTATATTTGAAAATAGATCCTGCTTTTTTCCGTCGAACTACAACTTTATTTTTCTTTTAAATAAGAATTTCTTATTTTTGAGGATAATTTTTATTATCAAGGATAATTTTTCCCGATTTTTTATGGTGGTCTTCTAGAGTATTACCATGTACTTATTGTATCGCTAGCTTTGGCTAAGTACTACCTACCAGCTTGTCCTTGGAATATCTCCCGGAAATGGGCTGCGTCTTGCTGACTGCCGTAGACCAACGATGTGGCAGATTGAGATCATCTTGGGCCAGCTTTAGCTTCGCTGCCAGCTTGGCATGCTGACCTACATTGGTAGCCTTTTCTCTGCCCAGCGTAGCTGACTTCTGTTTGTCCGGTGTTTTGCTACGTGACAAGAAGTTCCAACGTTTCTTGCGTTTTGAGTCCTTGCTGGTCGCCGACGAGGAAGTGGTGTCCAGCGTCGAATTATACACGGAGGAGTTGGAAGCAGAAGTGTTGGCAGAAAGATTCATGGCACTGAACTGCTGTTGCAGTGACTCTCCGGCAGGCGTGATCACATCGACCGTCGTTGACTTGTTTAAACTAACTGTTGAGCGATGTTGCCGTGGCGGAGGTGCGATTCCAATATGTGGTGAAGATGCGGTTCCTACATCTGGTGCGGCACTGGCTGCTCTGGTGGAGCGCTTAGGAGCCTGCGGCTCCAGGAATAGCAGCTCCGTGCTTGCCGAGCGGTCCACCCCGTAATTCTTAATGTTCCCGTCTTCAGACTGAGAATTTATAGAAATAGTGACCATGTTGTTGGTGCTACCTTTCCTAGCTGCCGGAACAGGAACAACACCAGGAGCTGATTGTATTGACGAGGCTCTCTGACGCATGACTTCGTTATGTGGGGTTCCGCTGCTGCCGCCAGAGGCTCGCTGTGGTAGGGGGACATTCTCATAGATGGGTTCGATGGACCCATTCATCAAGCTCTTCTGAAGGGGAGCGCTTGTGCCAGATTTATGGGAAGATGGAACCACTGGTGGTGGTAGCGGACTGCTAGCTGGCGGTGGTACAGGACTGCGAAAGCCACTCGGCGGCAGGGTAGGTGAACTGAAAAATCATTAGAATGCCAGATTATGTTGTCATGTATGTTGTATGTGGCACACATAAAAATTATATTTTTGCTAGAAATTTAAAATGTTTTATATTTTTTTTTCAAATTAAAATAAAACGAAATTAAGAAAAAACAAAAGAGAACGGTATAGTCGAGAACTTCGACTATCAGATACCCGTTACTTAGCTGAAGGGAGTGCGTGAGAGATGGATATATGCAGTCATCAAAGCTACTGGCACCCTCTAGCGGCTGTTGACATTTTTGTTGGCTACATCTAGCGGCTAATAACTTTTTAATTAATGGTCCG
The DNA here is from genome assembly GCA_037075285.1 of Drosophila lutescens. Classification (NCBI taxonomy): domain Eukaryota; kingdom Metazoa; phylum Arthropoda; class Insecta; order Diptera; family Drosophilidae; genus Drosophila; species Drosophila lutescens. Next base: position 98,354 of record JBAMCF010001015.1, read on the forward strand.
ATTTCAAAAATTTCTTCTACATTTTGATAGGTATTTTTAATCACAACAAAATTCGTAAATCTTTAAAGATGTGAGCGCCAGACACATTTTAAAGTCCTTTAAGGCGATTGTGGGCGTGGCGCTCGGCTGAAACAAACTTGCGCTGCGTAAGAAGCCCAAGCATATGTGTGGTTAATCCCAACTTTCTAGCTTTTGTAGTTTACGAGATCTCAGCATTCATACAGACAGACGGATAGACAAACAGACGAACATGGCTAGATCGTCTCGGATAGTAATCCTGGTCAAGAATATATATACTTTATATAGGGTCGGAATCGCTTCCTTCTACCTGTTACATACAAACGGGTATAAAAATGCAGAACAATTGGTTTGTTAATATGGCGCTAGGATGTACACTTAAGGCCGGTGAGGTTGAATGTGCACTTTATCAGTATTATGGTTTTCTTGCTGAAAATACGTGTCTCTGATGTCCTTGGAATCAACACATCTCCTAACTTTCAATTTTGTTACTTAAATTTAAAACTTTTTTTATATTATGAAGTGATTTTTATGTAACATCCACTAATTATACCCGTTACTCGTAGAGTAAAATGGTATATTGTATTCGTGAAAAAGTATGTAATAGGTAAAAAATGCGGAATAAAATAAGTGCAATTTTGTTGTGTTTATTAATGTCTATGAAATGTAGGAGAAATTTTTCAAATCGGACCATTCATTAAAAAGTTATGAGCAAATAATGAAATTCAAGCAGTGCAGTGCTTTGCTGCATGCATATCTCCATCTCCCTCGCACTTCCTTTAGCTGAGTAACAGGTATCTGATAGTCGGGGTACTAGAGTATAGCGTTCTCTCTTGTTTTTGTATTCGATAATATCTGCAAGTACATCGGTGACAAAGCCAGAGCACATTGGGATGAAATTGCTTTTTTTGGCATAATGTCAAAAATTATTTTGTGAAACTTTCAGCATTTATTTTTTTAATCCGTTAAAAAAATGTTCAACTATCATGAAACTATTTTTAAAATATTTTTGTCACCATCCCTGGCTCTTTGGCAACCCTCTAAAGTCAGCTGTTCGAGTTGAGTGTGCCTTAATTTGTTTTACGAAGCGTAAAAAAGCTTAATTAATTTTTCTTTAGCAAATATCGGGCATTCCTTTCGGTTAAATTATGGAAAATATTCCTCAAGGTATGTATAACTTAGTACTTAGTTTATATTCTAATGTGAGTAGAAATATCCGTGGTAACCAACGACAGCTACTGCTCACAAGCTTTTGATTCACGGTGCCCAGATTATTGAATTTCTGTACTTCCGGTCGGCTGCTTGGGGGAAAACGCTTTCGAGGCTCGAAATAAGTTCCATAAACGTGATAGATTAATGCACGCTAGAAAGAATAGTCGCGTAGTTCTTTGGATCCCTTTTAATCAAGCATCTAATCACAAAAAAAATTCGAGTCAGTTATTTTACCAAAACAAGCAAATGCGCTTTTGAGATCCCCCGCTGTTGAACCAAAAATTATCCCGCATTTTGAGTTCGAACAAAATTTAGATCTCGAGTTAAATACAGATGAGTAAAACAAAGGGCAATTCATCCAAATGTTCAGTGCCAGAAACCTTTTAAAAATCCGTTTTGTTCACCGTAATTCGGGCAAAAATTATTTTAATTTTTTTTTTTAATTTCGTTTAGGTATTTAGCCATTAAAAATAAAATTAAAATGGAAATTTAGGCAGTTTTTCCTAGAAAACATCAAGTCGACTATCACATACCCTTGTCTCAGCCAAATGAGTGTAAGAGAGATAGAGATATGCAAGCAGCAAAGGAAGCAGATGCTTGAAAGTGGCGCCTTTTGAATAAATGGTCTGATTTTAAATTGGCATTTACACTTTTACGAAATCTGTAAGGATGTGAGCGCTAGCCTTTTTTTAAGGGAGGGGTAAGGTCCAATTTTTTTTATATTTGTTTTCTTGTAGATTAACATCTTAAGATTATAGAAAACAAGAGAGAACGTTATAGTCGGGTGCCCCGACTATCAGATACCCGTTACTCAGGTAAAGGGAGTGCGAGGGAGATGGAGATAGAAACTTTGATCACGCATAACTTTTTAACGAATGGTCCGATTTGACATTTCTTCTACATTTCGATAGGTATTGATAAACACAATAAAACTGCATTTTTACTTTTCCGAAATATTTAAATTTTTAAAATCGTATATAAGCAATTGTGGGCGTTAGAGGGGGCGTGGCACCTTCTTGAAACAAACTTGCACTGCGTAGGAACTCCTAGAATCTGCATGCAAAACGCCAATCTTCTAGCTTTTATAGTTTCCGAGATCTCAGCGTTCATACGGACAGACAGACGGACAGACGGGCAGACAGACAGACGGACAGACGGACAGACGGACATGGCTATATCGACTCGGCTAGTGACCATGATCAAGAATATATATACTTTATAGGGTCGGAAACGCTTCCTTCTAGCTGTTACATACTTTTTCACGAATACAATATACCCTTTTACTCTACGAGTAACGGGTATAAAAAGTTTAAAAAAATGTTCAACTATCATGAAACTATTTTTAAAATATTTTTGTCACCATCCCTGGCTCTTTGGCAACCCTCTAAAGTCAGCTGTTCGAGCTAAGTTGAGTGTGCCTTAATTTTTTTTACGAAGCGTAAAAAAGCTTAATTAATTTTTCTTTAGCAAACATTGCGCATTCCTTTCGGTTAAATTATGGAAAATATTCCTCAAGGTATGTATAACTTAGTACTTAGTTTATATTCTAATGTGAGTAGAAATATCCGTGGTAACCAACGACAGCTACTGCTCACAAGCTTTTGATTCACGGTGCCCAGATTATTGAATTTCTGTACTTCCCGTCGGCTGCTTGGGGGAAAACGCTTTCGAGGCTCGAAATAAGTTCCATAAACGTGATAGATTAATGCACGCTAGAAAGAATAGTCGCGTAGTTCTTTGGATCCCTTTTAATCAAGCATCTAATCACAAAAAAAAATTCAAGTCAGTTATTTTACCAAAACAAGCAAATGCGCTTTTGAGATCCCCCGCTGTTGAACCAAAAATTATCCCGCATTTTGAGTTCGAACAAAATTTAGATTTCGAGTTAAATACAGATGAGTAAAATCATCCAAATGTTCAGTGCCAGAATCCTTTTAAAAATCCGTTTTGTTCACCATAATTCGGGCAAAAATTAGCCATTAAAAATAAAAAATTAAATTAAAATGGAAATTTAGGCAGTTTTTCCTAGAAAACATCAAGAGAGAACGCTTTAGTCGACTATCTCGACTATCACATACCCTTTTCTCAGCCAAATGAGTGTAAGAGAGATAGAAATATGCAAGCAGCAAAGGAAGCAGATGCATGAAAGTGGCGCCATTTTTATAAATCATAACATTTTAATAAATGGTCTGATTTTAAATTGGCATTTACACTTTTACAAAGTCTGTAGAGGTTATTATAATTTCAGTCAGATATTGTAACGCAGTGAAGGAGACGTTTCCAACCACATAAAGTATATATATTCTTGATCAGCACCAATAGCCGAGTCCATCTAGCCATGTCCGTCTGTCCGTTTCTATGCGAACTAGTCTCTCAGTTGTAAAGCTATCGCAATGAAACTTTCCCAAAAGTCTTCTTCTATTGCAGGTAGTACATATGTCGTAGCGAGCCGGATCGGACCACTATATCTTAAGGCTCCCATACGAATAATCAAACAAATATAAGAAAATTCATTGTAACTTTGCAGGAAGTAGGCGTTTTGATTTCTGACAACTTAAAAAGGTATTTCTTTTATCTGCAAGGGTATATAAGCTTCGGCTGGCCGAAGCTAGCTTCCTTTCTTGTTTGCATTAAAAATTTACATGTTTTGCAATTTTTAATGCTTTGCCTGAAAACACTAACATAACCTAGAAATCTAATCATAATGATATACATTTGAGGGCCTTGATCTAAAAAACGACTAGTCGATTATATCGAAAACAGTCGACTAAAATGCTGTCAAACAATCGATTTTAGTCACTTTCGATAGTTTTGCAGCTCTTATATGGAGTATTGATAACACAGGTACACAGCCACGAACCATTCTAGTTGTCCATGATAATTGAGTGCTCCTGAGTCCCATACAAACTTATGTCCTATCACCTTTCGCAGTATAGCTAAGAATACAAAAAACCGATGTTTGCCGACATTTCGAATAATGTGGCCTATATAATGGGACTTACCTTAATTATTTTCGCTGACATCTACTCTCAATACATCACGGTATTCCTAAAAAATAGTCCCCATTGAGAACAATTGCCCTTGTCTTTGAAATTCGACGCCAAAGTTGAAAATGCCAAAATGTTCAAGATTTCTCTGATGAAAAAAAATTCTGAGAATTAAATCTTAAATGGAACTAATTTTAATTATTCATTGAATCTATTGTTCATTGTATGCCTTAATTTCTGTTTAAAGCGTTTTCGTGAGGATATTTTATTGAATTTCTTATACTAATAAAACCGATTTTTTGATTTTATTATCTACTCCTTAATGTTGTCAAATTTTGAATAAGTAATGGCAACCTCTAGAACTAAGAAAAAAAAAATTATAAAGTCATTGTAAACATTTTAAATTGCGCGGCGAACTGTTTGAGTTAATATTTTTAAATTTCGCAGCGAAAGGCATCGAAAGTCACCGAAATGTATCATAAGCGTTCAGCAGAAGAAACATGATCATTGGTTTCTGATCCATCAGTAATTAGTTATCGTGTTGTTCTGCTAAACGCGTCCAATGCTACTCGACTGAGTGCCTCGATTTTCAAATACCCCATTCAGCTAAGGGGCTGTCCATATATTACGTAATCACAATTTCGACGATTTTTAACCCCCTCCCCCCCCATGTAATCAATTCTTCATACAAAAAAAATTTTTTTGCACTAGAGTAATCATTTGGTTGACCCCCTCCCCCCCCCTAGGTGATTACGTAATATATGGACAGCCCCTAAATGGCTGTGAGAGAGATGGGGGGTATGCAAGAAGCAAAGCTGGCATTCGCTTGAAGTGGCGCCATATAGCGGTAAATGCATTATTTGCTCAGAACTTTTTAATGAGAGGTTCGATTTAAAACTATTACTAAACCAAACAATATGGCGTTAACACTTTTACAAAATGTGTAAAGGGTGGGCGCCAGACACTTTTAAAGGTCGCTTAAGGCGATTGTAGGCGTTAAAGGGGGCGTGGTACCTTGATGAAGCAAACTTTCGCTGCGAAGGAACGCCTAGAATCTGTATGGTTAATCCCAAATTTTTAGCTTTTGCCGACAGACGGACGGATGGGCATGGCTAGATCGTCATGGGGTCGGCAACGTCTCTATCACTGCATTGCAAACTTATAAAAAAATTAATTAATCCATGGTTATGAGAGTTCTTAAGAAGTCGCTGTCCATCGAGGATCATTTTTACGTGGTTGTGGGGACTGGTTCCGTATAAAACCAAATTACTCAGATTTCTGGAATTTTAAATTACTCACCGACAAAAGAATAAAATTGACTGTTGAAAAAATGTTGGTCACATATTGTAAGGAAAATTACAACTAAAATGTACTTAAACATCCTAACTATTGCTTAGCTTGCTCCCCAAAGCACTAAATACACTCATATTGAAAACGTATTTTTATTGGTTTTTAATGAATATTTGTGGTGTATTGGCAAATATAAGAATTTCTTGCGTGAGGTTTTCAAAAAAAATTTTTTGTTTAAAAAGAGATCCAACCGCACTGGAGCTTTGCACTTCCAATTTCCCTGTGGATTGGCTAATGTGGCGGGTACAGTTTTCAAAAATTATATTGATTGGTTCTACCCTTTAAATTATAGAAATACGCAGTAGTTTGATGAAAATGTTCAAAAACTAACATAGGGTTTTTGGAACCGATTTCCTTAAGTTACGGTGGTGCGATTGTAGCTATTTTTATGTATACCCTTTCAGTCGACTACAACAATACATTTTTAATATTTTAACTAGAGCCCTGCATGGGTATACAAAATGGGTTATTTGGGTACCCAAACCAAATTTCAGGTCAAGTAGTTCGGTCTGTCATCGAAAACAGTTCAAGTAAGTCAGGCTTTTTTTTTTAATATTACCTACCCAACCTGACCCCAAAATTTTCCGGTCACTTGGGTTTGGGTAAAATTTTACCCATTTACCCAAATACCCAAACCCAAACGACCCAGGTCAAATGGGTTTCAAGTAGGTCAGTTGGGTTTAAGGTTTGAAAAACAAGTCAGGTTGCCTGTGCAGGGCTCTAATTTTAACCATTAAGCTCGAAATCTATGTACTTCTAAGTCATAGAAACATATTCGACATATTTTACATATTGTCGACATATTTTGCATATTGTCGACATATTTTGCATATTCCCATGCATACAAAAATTCATATTTGCGATATGTCGTTTCCATTCGAATACAAATTTAATATAGTGCCTAAATCCAAAATTTGGCGGTATTTGGAGCAAAAATGCAGAAAAACATATAATCCGATGTCTAGTTATGAGGTTGATCTACATAATAGAGATAGACATGGACATATTTTTTTTGGTCCTGCAACCCAAAATATGCATAAACTTTTATTTTTTTCAAATAAATTGTTGAACTGTTATTGTGTGATTTTTATTTATAAATAACAGTTATTCGATGACTTTTTTTAAAAAGTCTAAGCATAACAGTTATTCTGTGATTTTTATGTTGGCATAACAGTTATTCAATGATTTTTATTTTAAAAATCAAAAATAAAAAGCAAAGCCAAATATCTTTTAAACCACGCGGTATACAAAAAAAACTGAAAACGCACTTTAATTTGTTGTATAAAAACCTTTCAAAAGATATATTTCATGCTTATTTACATACATTTTAAACCCTTTTTTAGTGTGTTCATTTGAAGATTTTTAAATAAAAAATAACATAAAACCTTTGTTTTGCGAAAGAAGTGTAAAGTTTAGTAAATCGATGCAAAGGTTAGTGATATAAAATTTTATATTTTAACTGATAAGATAATTTTCAAAAAATCGACGTGAAAATTTCATGATGTTCATAGTTGGCTTTTTAATAACGTCAATACTGATGATTCATTCATTTTCATTAAAAGCGGTAAGTAATAAAATCTTGTTTACATTTTTGATATTAAAGTACCTTTCCTCAGTTAAGAAGTCCATATGGGAAGAAAACGTAATTCCTTGGTTAGAACCTTTTTTGATTTCGAATCAATTAACAATGGATCAAAATACAAATTGTGCAATAAGGCGTGTACATCACCAATCTGAAAAGGCATTCTGTCTCCAGTGGATAAGAAGAAAAAATTTAACATGTCTTTCCGTTTGCGACGTAAAATCGGCTTGCGTTCAGCTGGTTACTGAAGAAAATATACCATTTGCTAACCTGGACTCAAAGGCATTTAAAAAATTAACTGATCAAATTTTCTCAGGCCTAGATATGAACCCAATAACGTCAAGGAACGTAATTACTTATGTCTCTGAGAAATATGACCAAGTTAAAAAAAATTTGATAGGTATGCTGGAAAAAAATTAATATCCTTAAAGGTGGATATTGCATCAAGGCATAACCGCGGAGTTCTTAGAGTAAATGTTCAATTTTATAGGGAAAAGCACATAATTATAAAAACCTTGGGTATACTTGAAGTCGTTCTCGCTGCATTATATATCGACCCCAGGCTAAGACGTGTTTTAGCACCATATCCGGATCAAATCCTAAAGGCAAAGAGCCACTTAAAAAATCTTATTAGCCAAATACCTTATACCGAAATACCCTATGCGACTCCATCGACCAGTCAGAAAAGTGGCACTTCTGATCTAAAATATAGCCTCTTAAACTCATTTTTGAGTTCAATTGATGTGGCATCTGAAAACGAGGACTCCGAAGAAGAAATTAACCCAGAGATCCAACTGGCAAGAACGGAAATTGAAAACTATTCTCCAAAGCCCATCAACTTGAGCGAGGACATTATGAAGTACTGGGAAGAAGAGGTTCAATTATCCGCATTTGTACCATTTGGCAAAGGTAGTCCACTCGGTACCAGCGACACAAGTCAGTGTGGAACGTGCATTTTCCGCACTAAAATTGCTTCTATCGGACTTGAGATGCAACTTATCAGAAGGAGCCATCAAAAATATGCTTTTTTTAAATCTAAATAATTAAATAAATTGTTTACCTAAAAAACATATTATACTTCATTTATAACTACCCAACGTTTTTATAGGTTTTAATTAATAATAAAAAGAAATAAATAATAAATATTTAAAAGTTTCTTTAAGTGATTTGGTCGACCTGTTAACATAAATGGGACGATTTTGGCGAACTCTAGGTCATAGTTGGTTATAAATAACACAACAATTTTAAGTATTTCAACACACTGGCACTCACTAGTGTTTAATTTTTAAAGTCGATTTGGGCCATTTTTTTCTTGAGAGCGCACAAATTTGTAATTTATTTTGGGAATGGTTCTTAAAACGGATTTAAATGCACCACGCCTGAAAAAAATACTTGTATTTGGCTACAGAAATTTGGCAGAAGGTATTATTTTTTAGTTCGAAATAACCGCGAATTCGACGCCTTAATTTGTTGTTAATTTCAGGCAGAAAGAAACAGAAGAACAGGTGCATTTTGACTGTGCTGTTCCTACCAATCTGATTTTTTTGTACTAAATCACTTAATGGATTATTGACTTTAATATTACTGGAACATAACAAAGAAGTTTCCATGTATATATAGCATATTAATAATATTAATTTTGAATCCTAAACATTGGTTTTTAATGGACATGTGATATATCATATGAAAGGTATTTATCCGAAAACTAAAAGTGCGTTTTCCGTTTTTTTGTATTCCCTGTGGTTTAAAAGATATTTGGATTTGATTTTTGTTTTTGATTTTTCTAATAAAAATCATTGAATAACTGTTATGCCAAAATAAAAATCACAGAATAACTGTTATGCTTTGACTTTTAAATAAAAATCAAAGTAACATTTGATTTATTTAATAAAAATTAAGAATAACTGTTATGTTTTGATTTTATAAAAAAAAAATCAGAGTATAACTGTTAAATTGTGATTTTTATTTTCGTCACTTCATCATAAACAAGAGAGATCGCTATAGTCGGGTTGGTGTCCCGACTATCTAATACTCGTCACTCAGCTTAAGGGAGTGCGAGGGAGATGGATATATACAATTTCTTTGATTGCGCATAACTATTTAATTAATGGTCCGATTTGAAAAATGTCTTTTACATTTCGATAAGTATAAATATACACAACAAAATTGCATTTATACTTTTCAGAAATCTTTAAAGGTGTGGGCGCCAGACACCTTTTAAAATCGTTAGTGGGTTAGAGGGGGCGTGGCGCTCGGCTAAAATAAACTTGCGCTGCGTAGGAAGCCCAAGAATACCTTCTAGCTTTTGTAGTTTCTGAGATCTCAGCGTTCCTACAGACGGACAGAGAGACAGACGGACAGACGGACAGACGGACATAGCTATATCGACTCGGCTAGTGACCCTGATCAAGAATATATATACTTTACAGGGTCGGAAACGCTTCCTTCTAGCTGTTACATACTTTTGCACGAATACAATATACCCTTTTACTCTACGAGTAACGGGTATAAAAAGTTCTGATATCAATTTGTGTGACGAAAAATTATTATATATTTGACTAAATACACTTCCTAAAAGGGTCTTATGCGGCACGCTGATAGAAAAATGACTGTGTGACTTAAATACTTATCTAAGTTATGCCGAATGATTTTACTATTTAAGATTCTTACATAAACTCTACGAAAAACGGGTATACAAATCAGACGAGAACTGTTTTTTCAATTTTTATAAAAAAAATCAAAAATGTGTATTGCTGAATGAAAAAACAAATGTTTTTGTGATTTTCTTTAACCTCATAACTAGACATCGGATTATATGTTTTTCTGCATTTATGCTCCAAATACCGCCAAATTTTGGATTTAGGCACAATATTAAATTTGTCTTCGAATGGAAACGACATATCGAAAATATGCTTTTTTTATGCAAAGGAATATGCAAGATATGTTGATAATATGCAAAATATGTCGAGAATATGCAAAATATGTCGTATATGTTTTTATGCTTAAAATGTGTTATGTTTAAAATGTGATAAGTGTCTTTCTGCAGTTCACAAGAACCTACTATACAAAAAATAGCCACAATCGGGCCACTATATCTTAAAGAAATAGGTCACGAAAATAATAAGTTACATTTTCACTGAACTCCTGCTTGATTCTGTGTCTTAATGAGTAGGACCAAGAAATATATTGTTTAGGTAATACTATACATTAGCGGGCTCACCCCCAAAATTCGCGAAAAAATTATCCTCGATGGACCGCGATTTCTTAAGAATTTACGTGCAAAAAGAACTTGGCGGTCGGCCATGGTTCTCTTGTAATTGAATTTCAAAGTTCCCGGTTTTGCTATAAAGAACAAGGGTGCCTTTCTCATACTTGCTATAAAAATCGAGTTGTTTTCAAGTTTCCGTAATATTCAAATTTGTATCAAAAATTTGTGTTTATTGATTCATATTGTTCAACATGACGTGCCAGTCCTGCTCTGTAACGTTTGGAGAGTTTCTCGGTATGGATGAGAAAGCTCATTTCCGCTTTTTACAAGATCACGGAGTTGTTTTGGACAAGCGCGACTGTCCAAACTGCCTTAGCCCATGCCAAATTTTACTTGTGACTCGTTGCATTTTTTTTTTAATTTGTACTTGCACGATGTTTTAATTTCATATTTAACATACATCATAAAATTTCGCATATATATTTTTAGGACACCTTCGATAACAACTCAGCTGTTAATTAGGACACTCTTTGTTATATTTGGATCTGAAGCGTGGATTAGGCCTAAGGGGGACACCACTATAAAAAAACGCGCCTGGAACTTTACCTCAATGGTGGTGCGGAAAAGTGTTCATTGAAACTATTTAAATAAATATAAAGATACAAATTGTTTGAGTTTTACTTGGTGGGGGAACTTGGATGGCTATGATCGATCCTGGCCGTCACTAAAATCTCGATACAGCATTGTGATAACAATCATGTCCTTTATAGACCACGCTCCACTCATAACATGATTATTTGCATACGTTTTTTCATTAGACAAAAAATACAATTAAAAAAATTTGACAAAATTATACATTTTTTTGTAGGAACTCATTTAAGCAATTAAATAATTTTATAGGAACTCATTTAAACAATTAATTAATTTTATAGGAACTCATTAAAACGTAATTACTTTGATTGAAAATATGAGAAAAGCACCCTTGTTTTTTATAGCAAAACCGGGAACTTTGATATTCAATTACAAGAGAACCATGGCCGACCGCCAAGTTCTTTTTGCACGTAAATTCTTAAGAAATCGCGGTCCATCGAGGATAATTTTTTCGCGAATTTCGGGGGTGAGCCCGCTAATGTATAGTATTACCATTGTTTATATTACCGCCACACCATAAGTGAATTCACAGGAGCGGATTTCCTCCTGTGGATTCACTTACATTTTAAATATGTTTAATTGAAAAGTATGAAACAAAAACCTGTCCTGAACGTGACTCAAATTTTGTGTTTTGGGGTGTTTACAATAGGGATTATTGATTAATGTATGCGTTTTCGTATTTTCTAATCATTTGTATTCAAAACAAACGCTCTTGTCAAATACTTTATACATTTAAGCGTTCTGACAAAAGCCTGCTTTGATAATATGTCGTAAAATATGTTGGATATGTTCTTGATATGCAAGATATGTCGAATATGCAAAAACAACATGGGCTTAATCTTATTATTTCAGTCAAATCGAAATTTGATTTCAAGCCGTTAAAAATATGATTTCGCATATAATCCGATGTCTACTCATAACTGTTATTCGCAGTCAATGGTTTTAAATCGTTCACTTGATTTTAAAATTGTTTCTTTGATAGCGAGATTTGAATATTGACCGAGATTGTGATCGAGCCCTGCCTTACCTCTGAGTGACCAGGGCTCCCGGAACTGCAACTGCTGCCTGGCTTATCGCGGACTGACGCAGCTGAGACATAATGGACGGCTGCTCCTCGATCATGTTAAGGTTCTCAAAGGTGCCGTGCGGCGGCAGGTAGGGCTGCGAGTGACCCATGTGGCTCACATACTGGTACTGGTGCATCATGGTGGCTCCGGAGGAAGTGGGAATGTTGCTGGCATGAGCGCCAGCGGCCAGAGCTACGAACTGTCCCCCATTGAAGATGGTGCGGTTGGAGACTAGATCGGGTGAGGAACCACTTACATAGTTGCGGTAGCCCTGTAGCGGGCGGGGGGTGGCTACGGCAAGGTCAGGCGTTGAAGAGGAACTTAGGCGGTTCACGTACGGCGGAGGTGCCTTGTTACGCATCATGTGCATTCGTTGTGAGAGCTCCATATACGCCTGAGTCGTGTTTATAGGCTGTGGATGTGATTGCGGTTGATGCTGCGCCTGGTACAGATTGATGTGGTGGTGTAAAGCTGCGGCCGGCTGGGCTACGTCCGGATAACGATGCGCAGTAAGGTGACCATACAGCAAGTTCTCGTTGTGGACACCAGGATTATGAACATCCGGCTGGGAGCCAGCATAGTAGGCATTGCCGGGCGCGGCCAATGCCAGTGTCACGTTGTGAAACTCCGCCGAAGGATTGCTGTACTTGAGTTGCACTGCCGTCTCATAGTCCGGCGCAGGGCGGTATGTGGGCAGCATAGCCTTAAGACGTTCCCGCTCCTCGGTGTTATTATGGTTGCTGTTTCCGTGGTGGAGCATGGCACTGCTACCGTGCAGGTTATTGTTGCTTAGGTCTAGACAGGAACTGCTTTGTCCCAACAACTGGTTTGCACTAGCCGCCAGGGAAATGTTCGAGGAAATCATCTGCTGCTGTTGTTGGATCTGTTGCTGATGCTGTTGCAGTTGCTCGGCGGTCGCCGCTTCGACGTAGTCGTACTCCACGTATCCGACGCTATCCACCCCCAGAAGACCGCTCTCCCCGTCTGCTCCACTTCCAAGGCTCGACGGCGTAGCGGTGTCAATATAGCGTTTGAAGAACTTATGCTGACTGATAGTGAGCTTCCAGAAATAGCGCGCAGTGTCTGCCTCGCTGAAAATAAAGCTTCCCACGATGCTGCCGCCGCCGTCCAGCTTATTTTGCTCGATCTTAATTGTCCGTTTGTCGATGGTCACAGTGTGAAAATCCTTCCAAGGAAAATACTGTCGCCCGTTGTCAGCGTTCACCACCATCCCATTAATGGCGAGGCCAAGAAGCAAATCGTTGCCGAGCGTGTCCTTGGCGGCAAAGCGCTCCTCACCATATCCGTCCAGCTGCTGGCAGCACTGTATATACATCTCCTCCGCTTGGCTCTGACCCAGATGCGCTATTCCCGCTTGTTGCTGCAGGACCTCCACGATCAAACCCTCCAGCATGTTGTCGTCGTTGGCCAAGCCTTGCATATTGCGTGGCAGGACCAGTGACTTCTTCAGGTAGTCTTTACTCTGTTTGTCGCCCTGGTAGCTATCGTACTCCGCCTGGCGGCAGTAAAGCGCCAGCAGTATGGCCGTGCGGATGTCACAGGCGATGCGGCCCTCGTAGATGTCGCTCTTCAGCTGAAGGAAGTAGTAAAAGCGCGTGGCCTCGTCGTTCAGGTGTCGAACTCCAGTGGTCACGTAGTGTCGTACTCGTAAGTAAATTTTTGGCCCAGCCGCGTTCTTCTCCATCTGCCGGCTGAGCGAGCGCTCTAGTTCGATCCATTTGAACTCGTCCTCCTTTTCCTTGCTCTTGACTAGGTAGCGTAGTCCGAAAAACTCGGGTTGCTGGATCAGCAGACGTTGGCAGACGTTGTCTAGGCACTCCTGTCCTTTACTCTCCGAGCTGATCGTGCAGTCCACCGTACTGGATGTGTCTGGAATTAAAGTGACATTAAAAACGTAATTCTAACGTCGGCCTACACCACTCAACACAGTCTAAATTCAAAACAAGAGAGAACGCTATAGTCGGGTGCCCCGACAATCAGATACCCGTTACTCAGGTAAAGGGAGTGCGTGGGAGATGGAGATAGAAACTTTGAACACGCATAACTTTTTAACGAATGGTCCGATTTGAAAAATTTCTTCTACATTTCGATAGGTATTGATAAACACAATAAAACTGCATTTTTACTTTTCCGAAATATTGAAATTTTTAAAATCGTATATAAGCGATTGTGGGCGTTAGAGGGGGCGTGGCACCTTCTTGAAACAAACTGGCGCTGCGTAGGAACTCCAAGAATCTTAATGCCAAATACCAATCCTCTAGCTTTTATAGTTTCCGAGATCTCAGCGTTCATACAGACAGACAGACAGACGGACAGACAGACGGACAGACGGACATGGCTAGATCGACTCGGCTAGTGATCCTGATCAAGAATATATATACTTTATGGGGTCGGAAACGCTTCCTTCTAGCTGTTACATACTTTTGCACGAATACAATATACCCTTTTACTCTACGAGTAACGGATAATAAAACTGATAAATAAGAAGAGAGAACGCTATAGTAGAGTGTCTCGACTTTTAGATACTCAGCTAACCAACTTTAAAACAAGAATCAACGACCGCATACCGTAAGGCAGTGGTAACACTTGCCATGCAAGGCATAAGTGCTAGTTACGTTTTTGCGTTAAATGCGTTTGTGGGCGTTAGAGAGGTTGCGGCAAATCTTTTCTTAGGTGAATAGATAGGTAATGACGAAACAAATACTTATGTATTACTATTTTCATTCTAGCATCAAAGCATCAAACTTACATTGCGTTGGAACCCCTAAAATATGCATGCTTAATGACCATCTTCTTGCTTTTATAATTTCCGAGATCTCAGCGTTTATACAGACAGACAGACGGACATGACTAGATTGCCTAGGCTAGTGACCCTGATATATAAGAATATATCTACTTTATAGAGCCAGAAATGCATCCTTCTACCTGTTACACACTTTATCACTTGATTACAGCGGCGTTATCAACAAAAAAGGTTTCTTTTAGGTTTGCGTAATTCTTTCTTTGTTCCAAATCAAAATTTGGAATAAATAAAATAAAAATCCTTGGTTCAGCAACAACATAACTTTATTCTTTTATAAGTGGGGAAATGTTATATCTTCGAGTCTAATGGTATGTTAAAATTAAAAGATGCCTTAAAAAATGTATGAAAATTTTGCAGTAAAAGGCTATTTTATTTTTGCCTTGTTTAACATTTAGTTTTTAAATTTTCAAAATTAACATGCACACTTGAATTAATAATCTATAGTTATACCCGTTACTCGAAAAGTAAAAGGGTATATTGTATTCGGGCAAAACTATGTAACAGTGAGAAGGAAGCGTTTTCGACCCTATAAAGTATATATATATTCTTGATCAGGATCACTAGCCGAGTCGATCTACCCATGTCCGTCTGTCTGTCCGTCTGTATGAACGCTGAGATCTCGGAAACTACAAAAGCTAGAAAGTTGGGATTACCCACTCATATTCTTGGGCTTTCTACGCAGCGCAAGTTTGTTTTAGCCGAGTGCCACGCCCCCTCTAACGCCCACAATCGCCTTAC
Source organism: Drosophila lutescens (assembly GCA_037075285.1). Taxonomy (NCBI): domain Eukaryota; kingdom Metazoa; phylum Arthropoda; class Insecta; order Diptera; family Drosophilidae; genus Drosophila; species Drosophila lutescens. Next base: position 113,991 of record JBAMCF010001015.1, read on the forward strand.
GCTTTAAAAAGGTGTCCGGCGCCCGAATCTTTAAAGATTTCGGAAAAGTATAAATGTGGTTTTGTTGTGTTTATCTATACCTATCAAGATGTAGAAGAATTTTTTCAAATCGAAGCATTCATTAAAAAGTTACGAGCAAATAATGGAATTCAAGCAGTGCAAGCAGTCCCTCGCACTTCCTTTAGCTGAGTAACGGGTATCTGATAGTCGGGGTACTCGAGTATATCATTCTCTCTTGTTTTATTTTATTATTCCTCCGGCTATTCCTATGGGAGCCATATGATATAGTGATCCGATCCGGCAAGTAAAAAGAAGACTTTTTGGAAAGTTTCATCGCGATAGCTTTAAAACTGTGAGACTAGTTCCCGTAGTGTCGGACATGACTAGACCGACTTGGCTGTTGACGCAGATTAAGAATAACTTTATGTGGGCGGAATCGTCTCTTTAACAGTGAGTTCCATCAAAAGTGAAATAGCGGTAATATCTGTTGCAAACGAACTTATGTACATATGTACAAATTCCCAATTAATTAATACACAGTGTAATTCAGCTGTTAACTTATGGCGCTGTCATTGAGTGGTTGTTTTTTCTATTGTACATATGTATTGCTTCTCCAGTAGTCGTTGTTGTGGGCGCAACACCTTTCCGTATGGTAGAGGTTACTCACCCAGCAGGTGATGCACTGATATAACAAATAAACTCTTGGAAGTAACATTGTATTGCCGACATTTTTTCAAAAACTTTAAAGGCATTTTTGTCTTCTTCTTGGTCCGCCTGGGATCCGCTGGTTTTCTAGTTGGCTAAAACAGACCCAGCACCATCGACCCTACAGGTATTTTAGCCAATCACCAAAATCTAGCCAGTTTCTAAAGCAAGCAAGCCAGAGCACTGCGCGCCGCGGTCGAAAACGATTTTATGCTATGGCACGATCTGAACAATAAATAAAAGAATTGACAAAAACTAAAACGACAGAGGTGGAGACACATCGATGAAAACATCGATGCATCGGTGTTTTAATTTTTTTTTAGAAAGATCGATGTTTTTATCGATGCATCGCTTCACATTTTTTTTAGAAAGATCGATGTTTTTGTAAATTTTGGAAACATCGATGTTTCGTTTTTGCCTTCAGCCTAGTACTCAGTTCATCGGAATTCATCCGCTAAATCTGGTATTTTTTTGATATTTCCTTACGCCTTTAGCCGCGGCCCAAAGAATAGAAAATTTGATCTTTGGCTGTGTTTGTGCAGAAGCGGTGTGCCAATAACACATTATAAATGGAAGGAAAACCCCGAAAACCAATGGAAAAGTGCCTGTAGGATTTGCGGCAATACATATCGCCATGCCAACAGCAAATTTAACTCTTGCGACCCAAGTCGGCTCAACATTTTGTAATGTTTTAAAATTGGCGCCAGTTGATGTTTGCTGTTTGTCAACAAACCCAGTAAGACCATGCTACATGCATTGCGGATGAACTACAAAAACTTCGGCCACACTAAAAGATTAATATTTTTCGACTAGTAAAACTCTTAGCCGAACTGAGTACTAGGCTTTAAGTTAAGGAATTTTTCCACTATGCTGTTTTTTCGGTATTTTTCGGTATTTTCGATTAGCAACGCAATAGGCGGACCTGAGGTGTTTCCATTTGCAATCGCGTCTGAAAACAGCTGTTCTGTGAAATAGTCAGTCGCGAGCTAAAAAAAAACAAGTGATTTGGATAATTGGTTTTTAATAATTGTAATCACAGAACAGCATTTTCACAGCGTAAATATAAGTGGAAACATTGCTGCAATGATGGAAGCAATTACCTCATCCCACGCTATGCTGCGTGATCATCTTTTGTCAGCAGTTGGTGGAGATCCAAATAAAGATCGGGTAGCGGCAAACAAATGTGTCAGAAACTGTACCCGCGAGTCCATACAACAGAATGCAAAAGGATCTGCTGCAGAAGGCCATCATATATATCGATCTTAATAATTCTCTGACACTACCCGCGACAGCAGTAGCTGCAGCCTCTGCGGCGGCACATAATATCAGTATCAAGAATGAGAACCGGGGCTTAAACGCCCACGAGGGCTGCCATTTTCAGCAGTTCTTCGAGGCCAACAGCAAAGTAAAATCAGATATGGAGCAGCAGCCGGTGGAAGTTAGAAAACCAGGAGGTGATCACTCATCAATGATGAATCAGTAATCAGTGATCAATCTTTTTCTGCTGAACGCTTCTGATACAATTTGATGATGTAAAAGTAATAAACAATGCGCGCGCAATTTTAAAACAAATATTTCTTCCACCCCTGCAACTCAGCAATCGTGGATACATAAAAATCAAAAATGCCTGAACATTTTTAAAAAATTCCACCGGTTTTGGGTTTTTTTAAATCATCGCGTTAATAAGTTTCAATATTTCGTATATCGATACATGCCAGATGCAATGGCCGCGTTCAGCAGAACAACATGATCACTGGACGGATGGACAATGAGCTTAAGCATTATTTAATTTTTTCCCGCCATCGATTTGATTTGTTCTCGCAATCATCGTTCTATTTTTCAAAGTCAAGAGGAAGAAATCAGAGTTGCATCGAAAAAACATCGCCTAACTATCGCATAAAAGAGCGTCAAAATTGGATGGCGGACTTATAGCCTCTTCCCATAGAGTCCATCCGTGTGAAACGGCTGGGATTTTTGACAAATGTGAAACTTGTGTTCCCACAGAGCACATCCACCATCTACCATCCGATAACAGCTGACTTGAAGAGCAGTTGCTCATCTCAACATTAACGAAGGGGGATTTAAACTCGGCAAAACTGTCGTAAGACTGCGTTCTTTTTGTTGAATTGTAGAATAATACAGTATATAGCAAAATAGAATAGTTTAAAACATATTTGAGCTTTTATAACGTATTCTATAACGAGTATGCATACATATTGCTGACTGGGGGAGAGCCTAACCACTTGTACCCCACACTCCGGTCTTACTACGCCTCTGTCTAGCCAATATTAATATGGCAAATTTGTAAACCAACCCAAAATTGTGCTGTTTTGGTAATGTATATTAACTTTGGAACTTTATAGGAGTCCATAGCACACTTTTAATTAATATTAGGGAAGTGTAGGGTAACGTGACGAACGATTCGATTTTTGAATGTAACTTTTCTAAAAATCAATATTTTTTAAAAGTGTAAAAGCAGAAAGTTGCTTACATCTACTGAGCATAATTCTATAAAATTAGAATTCGAAATTCCAACGGAACTGAATTCTACAGCGTTTGGCGTGAACCATACTTTTTTTGCACTTTCAAAAGTTGTAGGGTAATGTGACGAACGATTTGTTTTTTAATGTAACTTTCCCAAGAATCAATATTTTTTAAAAGTGTAAAAGCAGAAATTTGCTTACATCTACTGAGCATATTTCTGTAAAAGTACGATTCGAAATTCCATCGGAGTTAAATCCCACAGCCTTTGGCGTGAGCCATCGTTTCCAACTGACGGCACAACTAAAAACAATACAAAACTACAACCAAACTGCAGCATTTAATGTTATTTGGTAATATTATAGTTTTCTACCCAAAATCAACGATAAGAATTAAAATTCTTGAATAAAAAAAATTTGTCACCATACAGTATAAAATGTTCGTCACAATACCCTACAAGGTACACTTGGAGCAAAAACGGTGTCACTCTCAAACGGCGCAAAATCAAAAAACGCCAAGTACCAAAAACTGTTGATAAAGATCTCATTTATACGTGCATATATTTATTTGATTTTATTTTCAACACATCTTCACTCTGGCACTGCTGAAACACAAACAAATTGAATAGGTTTGCTAATTTGTGCAATACCTTTTTAGAAAAAATACCACACCAACAAATTACGGGACTTCTTAATAATATTACTGTAAAAACATTGTCGACACGATAAGAGGAGACGACTACATTTATTTGGAATTTTTATCGTGACGTCATATGTGAGATTCGACGAGTTCGTCACATTACCCTACACTCCCCTAGTTATTATTTATGAAGTGCAGAACATATTCTGAGACTTCGCTGCAAGCATTGATGTTTTCGTTCACAAAACAGCTTACATTCTGGCCCACACATAGCAACCTGTTTGCAAATGCTTTTCCGCTCATAACTAACTACAAATAATTCAACAATAGCCAAAAAACAATAAGCTTAAGCATTATTTAATTTTTTCCCGCCATCGATTTGATTTGTTCTTGCAGTCATCGTTCCATTTTTCACAGTCAAGAGGAAGAATTCAGAGTTGCATCGAAAAAACATCGCTTAACTATCGCATAAAAGAGCCCGTCAAAGTCCGTCAAAATTGGATGGCGAACTAACTGGGAAATTTGCGGAACGGCAAAACCATACGGACCATCCCTTCAACGGATGGTGGATGGAGCTCTGTGGGAAGACCCTATTAAGCAGGCCATCCACAGTCGAATTTGTTCGTCGTTGGTGGTAGTGTTCGCGTTCAAATTTCATAGAAATTTGTTCGACGTTTTGTTCGACAAAGATAGAAACGATTCTTTCTTGCCTGTTCTCGGGAAAATGTTCGTCGAACAAATTCGAATGTGGATGGCCTGCTTTACTACAGGTGGAGAAACATCGATGTTTGCGGAAACCAATGAAACATCGATGTTTCCATTTTTTCCCCTTAAAACAATTTTTTGTTTAGTCTCCCATTTTGTAAAATGCAGTTTAAAAAAAAAACAAAATTGCTGCACGTGCAGGCACACATACTTACTATGTACATACATTTTAACTAAATGAATATTGGGGAGACTATGCTAAAAAAAAACGCGTTATATTTAGATCTCCATCCATGTCCTCCACGACATCAGACAACAAGACAATCAAAACAGTAAATATTTACCATAATATTAAAAAAATTACAAACATTTTTAAAACGATAAACATCGATGAGAAAGGCCAAACATCGATGTTTCCAAAATTTATAAAAACATCGATGCCGATGTTTCCATCGATGTTTCTCCACCTCTATACACCTTCGCTTAATTTAAATTAAGATCGTGGTTTCCCTTTTCACTTACTGTGAATAATAATTTGGTCGTGCACAAAACGGGTAGAGAGCGAAAAAAACAGGAAGAATCAAAGAAACCGCGGAGTAAAATCCAGTGATTGTGGGACCAGAAACGGCGTACTCAGATCGGTGAGTTTTTGTGCTGGACAGCCAATCCACAAGGACAGGCGCAGTCAAATATTAAAATCCATAATTCATTTATGTTTAGATTAACGATATGCTGCATTGGCGGTCAAGGTTACAGAGACAAGGACGGATGAAGCAATCTCATTCGCACGAACACCACTCAAAACTCTCTCGCACACACACAAAAGTGCGCCTGTGAGCGAGTTTAAAGTTCACTACCTGTTGCTAGACTCGCTCGATCCCTTTCTTTCACACCCTCAATGCTGTGTGCGATATATGTACATATCTCGATTTCGCTTACTCCCTCTGGTCTGAATGTAATTTAGCTTAATTCACTTATGTTATTAATTTGTGCTATTTGCACGCAGAATCGCTATCTTCCACGTATGTACATATGTATGTATAAGTTTGTATCAGTATCAGTCTGAGTCGTAGGCTGAATTGCATAACTAAAACACGATTCGAGTCCGCAATTGTCTATCTTGTCATATTGGCTGAGGCTGGATTTGCTGTGTGGCTGCTTTTAAGCACTTTTTACGATTGACATTTTTATTCATTTTTACATACATATAAGGTATGCAAGGGCATATTCGTGCAAAAGTATGTAACAAAATTCCAAAGGGTGGACAAACGATTCCATGAAAAAAAATTTGAAAATGTCAACTTTTAAGTTTTTCGAAAATAGGGAAAACGAAAAAGTGTTGTATTTTCTAAAGTTTTGACTTTTTCAAAATTCCAAAGGGTGGACAACTGGTGGACAAACGATTCCATGAACAAAAATTTGAAAAAAAAACTATTTTTTTTATGTTTGGCAATTTTTTTTGTAAAAACGTAAAGGTGTTGTATTTTCTAAAGTTTTGACTTTTTCTAAATTCTAAAAGGAGGGCAATGGTAAACGGTAGACAAACGATTCCATGCAAAAAAATTGAACTTTTTGATTTTCGAAATCCCATATTTTTGAAACTGGACGTGGACAAAAAAAACTAAAAGGTAGTCAAACGTTCCCATATTTAAAATTCGAAATTTTAATTTTACCCGACCCAGCTTCTCTGAGCATACCTGTACTCTTAGAGACGAGTAAAAAATGGTCTTACCGGCCCCAACCTCCGATTTCGTTCAAACTTTCCATATCCACGTGTTTTTGAGTTTTGAATTTGGGAGCAACGAAACCGTTCGTGATAATAACGGTACTTTTTGTTTTGTTTTGTGAATTTCCCTAAAAAATTTATAAACGTAGGGCAACATGTTTTCTCTTGTGTCTTTCTCCCTAAAAAATCTCACAATTATTTTGAGTATTGGATTCGAAAGATATAGAGTGGCCCTTTTAAAACGCTTTGACAGCAAAACAAATCAGGAATCAAAATCACAGAATTGAGCTGTAAAGCGCAAACACTGGGATGTTTATGTTGAAGTCAAAGGCAAAATCTGCTGTGAGTCCTTTTATTCATCTAACTTGGCTTTGGGTCAAAAAATTGTTAACAGGTAAGTAAGTAAGAGCCTCTCACATTAACGCGTAAGAAAATCAAATTTCCTTAGCAGGGACTTTACCTCTTCGAGAAATGTTAGCCCCCACTCGGCCTTAAAGTGTTATTATTTTCTTGGATTGTTTGGTTGAATTAAAGTCCTAAGGGGATTCCCGGCAAGCGCGATGAATGAGTCGATTTATTTTCATTATACTTTTAAGAACGGGTTTCAAAAAAATCATTTCGATATCCAAAGTAGTTTTTGAGATATTAGTGCTCACAAGTAAGACGGACATTTATTTTTGTTACAAGGTAACTTTGGGACATTTGTGTTCCACTTTAAAATGCTTATAAATGGAACAATAATCTGGTTGGTTTCCTAACAAAAACAGTATTTATACCCGTTACTCGTAGAGTAAAAGGGTATATTGTATTCGTGCAAAAGTATGTAACAGCTAGAAGGAAGCGTTTCCGACCCCATAAAGTATATATATTCTTGATCAGGATCACTAGCCGAGTCGATCTAGCCATGTCCGTCTGTCCGTCTGTCTGTCCGTCTGTCTGTCCGTCTGTCTGTATGAACGCTGAGATCTCGGAAACTATAAAAGCTAGAAGATTGGCATTTTGCCTGCAGATTCTAGGAGTTCCTACGCAGCGCAAGTTTGTTTCAAAAAGGTGCCACGCCCCCTCTAACGCCCACAATCGCTTATATACGATTTTAAAAATTTCAATATTTCGGAAAAGTAAAAATGCAGTTTTATTGTGTTTATCAATACCTATCGAAATGTAGAAGAAATTTTTCAAATCGGACCATTCGTTAAAAAGTTATGCGTGTTCAAAGTTTCTATCTCCATCTCCCTCGCACACCCTTTACCTGAGTAACGGGTATCTGATTGTCGGGGCACCCGACTATAGCGTTCTCTCTTGTTTTCATTCGCGTTTAGGGGTCAAAAGTTATTTTAGACCTAAGTATGATCACCAATATTGCTTAGAATCCTTCAAAGATTACGTTCCCCCTATACGATTTTTGGACTCCCAAATCGACCCACCCTACTACTGTCCATATATTTTCACTACTATTACTACCTGTTCTACATTTTCTTTATGACTTTTAAACTAACTGATAAGATTCTCTTTGAGATATACCACAAAGAAAACACTTTGAAATGGTCAGGTCAGAAAAAACACGTTTCGTTTGATAGGTCATTTTGGTCAATCTTAGTTAGAAGTAGTTATACCCGTTACTCGTAAAAGGGTATATTGTATTCGAAAAGTAAAAGTATGTTACAGCTAGAAGGAAGCGTTTCCGACCCTATAAAGAATATATATTCTTGATCAGGGTCACTAGCCGAGTCGATATAGCCATGTCCGTCTGTCCGTCCGTCTGTATGAACGCTGAGATCTCGGAAACTACAAAAGCTAGAAGGTTGAGATTTCCCACACATATTCTTGCGAAAATTATAAATGCAAATGTTGTGTATATTTATACCAATCGAAATGTAGAAGACATTTTTCAAATCGGACCATTCATTAAATAGTTATGCGCAATCAAAAAAATTGTATATATCCATCTCCATCTCCAGTCGGGACACCAACCTGACTATAGCGTTCTCTCTTGTTTTTACTTGAGCTGGAACGATTACGGAACAAAAATTATAGTCTGTTTACAAAGCTTTTTTTATGATAAGAAAAGCTCAAGTAGCGAAATTAAATTGTTAAGTCATGCTTACCGTATAAGTTCTCCGCTGATCTGATCAAGTAATTCGCGACTGTCATCGTGGTTGGGGGACTTTTAAACGAGATTCTCAGCATTATCGCACCTAATACATAATGTGTGTGTCACCGGCGTTAGTTTTGACTAAACAATGGATACGTTGTTTGATTAAATAAACAGTAAACCTTTCAAATTGAAGGGCGGGAACACTACACCATTGACCGCAGCTGTGTGATATAGCTATGTTTGCGCTATTTCTCTCTTAAAAACAACTTCAAATTTTTTTAGAGTATGAAATTTAAAAGGTTAAGAGTTGCACCAAGAATTCGATTGCCTGAAATACCTCCAGAAAGTTGTCTAATTCCAAAAGTTTTCCAACTTTGAGGTCCTTTTTTTCGGAATCTTGGCGTCGGGGAATTTTATGGAGAACGGAGTTTATGTTAAAGATTCAAAATAGAGCACTGCGTGAATTGTTCAATTTTTTTTATATCGTAGGATATTATGAAATTTCTGAATTATTTATTATAATTCTATTTAAATTTTATTGAATGACTTTCTTATTCATTTCGAATTGAATGAATAAATGAATATTTTTTATGAATTTATTGATTTGTCAGATTTTTTTTCCAAGTGTATAAAATTTAGGCAGATTGAACTGCAATATTATGGCCCCGTCTTCTTTAAATGAGAATGTCGTTTGAATCACTTCGGAATTTATGTCATTCATTCATTCATTTTATTAAACTCAAAATTCAATTTCATTAAAAAAATTCAAAATAATTAATTAAATTAATTCATGCAGGGGTCTAATTCGAAAAGAATTAAATTTTATGGATTTCTTTGAGGTAAATAAAGAAAACCACTAGTTGTGTACAGAGCTAGTAAATAACTGTCGAAACTTTCAATCTGTTCGACAAATAACACATATTTACTGACAAATTGATAAAATTGTCAAAACGAAACAGGTTAATTTCTGTTCTCAGTTTTTTCTGTCTTTGCTCAACAGAAAACAGTTTGTTATGACTCAAATGTATTTCTGTTTTCCGGGTACACTTATTCTGGAACCTAAATAATAAGTGTATTTTGCGTATACCTCTTGCGCTTTTCATCTAACAATTTTCAAATTTTTAGAAGTATGCTTTAATAATTTCGAACTATTTTTTATAAAATAATTTCGGGGTATGATGTTGCGGAAACCATGTTTCTCGATTTGGTAATACTCTAGATTAGCGGACTCACCCCCGAAATTCGCGAAAAAATTATCCTCGATGGACCGGTATTTCTTAAGAATTTACGTGCAAAAAGAACTTGGCGGTCGGCCATAGTTATTTTGTAATTGAATTTCAAAGTTCACGGTTTTGCTATAAAAACAAGTTTGCTTTTCTATCGATTGCTATAAAAATCATATATGGGCAATTCTCTGCTGTCGCACGCGACGTTCGTACGCTTTGCAGGTGAAAAAAACCATCTTCCAGGACTTCTTTTCTTTTGACACTAGGCTGAAATTAAAGGTCTTGATTAGCGCTAAAAAACGTGCTAAGGCTGACTTTGGGCCATTTTTCGTTTTTAATATGTATAAAAAAAACCAAGACTTTCGCACGCGACACCAATAGAAGTGACTTTTTTGTCCTCCCACTTAACTTTCGATTGTAGCGAAACGTGAAGGAATATTTTAATGCAGTTAATTTCATAGTGACCCCTATTCTTTCTTCTTAAAAGTGTATTTGGTTTGGTTGAAAAATTTTTAGTAGTTATTTTTTTATTTGCAATAAAGTGACTGTCACACGCTACATGTCGCACGCGACAGTTTTTTCCATCTTTTCTTAGGTGGTTTTTCTGTAAGCTTAACGTCAAAAAAACCGTTTAAGAGCAACTTTAAAAAACACCAAAAAAATACCAAAAAATGACTTTTTTGTCCATATTATAGGTATTGTCCTGGAAAATTATCCAAGGATACTCAAATTACTTAGTTTAGTTGAGGATCCATCTAACTAGAATCAAATATCAGTGCAAAATCATATAGAAATATGTTTTTATCAAGTTTCAAGCTTTTTGGCTTGGTTGACATCCTCAGAGAATTGCCCATATGTATACACGTACACTTTTCCCTTTTTGTCAAAATAATACTTATTTAAAATTCCAGAAATCAGAGTAATTGGTATTATAGGGAACCAGTCTCCACAACCGAGTAAAAAGATCCTCGATGGACAGCGATTTCTTAAGAACTCTCATAACCATGGATGACCGCATGTGTAGTTGTATTATGATAATCAGAAGAAATCGCGATCCAAGGAGGAATATATATTTTTACCTTTCTTTAGGTCTTTGCCACCCAAAACTAAACATCAAGATTGAATTTGTTTTTCTCAGCGACACAAAAATCCTTATTCAACAACAACTACTTATTTAATACTCAACGCAATGTATTTAAATATTGCATAAGAAAACGAAAGGAGAAAAAAGAATGCGCCTCGGGCAAAAAAATTTAAAAAAAAATCGTGCACACATTTTTTTTTTTGTTTTCTTTTTAAAATTCACTACTTTCAAATACTTCCTATTCGGGAATACTTCAGCAGAGAGATTTCTAGCCCACAATAGGTTATTAAAAACAAGAAAGGAAGTTAACTTCGGCCAGGCGAAGTTTATATACCCTTGCAGGTATGCCTATTTAAAATGTTGTTTTTTAATTGTCAAAAATCAAAACTCCCACTTCCTACAATTTAGTTGATTATTCCTATGAGAGCCATAAGATATAGTGGTCCGATCCGGCTCGTTCCGACATATGTACTACCAGCAATAAAAAGTAGACTGGAAAAGTTTCTTCGCGATAGCTTTAAAACTAAGAGACTAGTTCGCATAGAAACGGACAGGCGGGCAGACGGGCAGACTGACAGACGGTTAGACGGCTAGATGGACTCGGCTATTAATGCTGTTCAAGAATATATATACTTTATGTGGTCGGAAACGTCTCCTTCACTGCGTTGCAAACTTTTGACTGAAATTTTAATACCCTCTGCAAGGGTATAAAAATAACCTGGAACTTTACCTCAATGGTGGTGCGGAAAAGTGTTCATTGAAACTACATATTTAAGTAAATATATCTATGATCCTTCCTGACCGACACTAAATTTTCGATGCAGCATTCTGACATCAATCATATCGCCTTTATAGACCGCGCTCATAACATAATTATTTGCATAAGTGTTTTCAGTAGACAAAAAAATTAGAAAAATATTTTTTTAAATAAACGGTAAGAGATAAAAAAAAGCATGTCCTTATATTTCAATCCTCTATCGAAAAATAAAGGTTTCGATTGATTCTGAGATTTGACCCAAATTGGCCTATCCCGTTTCACGTGGAATGACCCTTTTAAAAATCATAAACTTTTTTTAATAGGAACTGATTTAAAGTTTAAATTTTAAACAACTAAATAATTTTATAGGAACTCATTTAAACAATTAATTAATTTTATAGGAAAATATAAAAGAAGCACCATTGTTTTTTATAGCAAAACCGGGAACTTTGAAATTCAATTACAAGAGAACCATGGCCGACCGCCAAGTTATTTTTGAACGTAAATTTCCTAAGAAATCGCGGTCCATCGAGGATAATTTTTCGCGAATTTCGAAGGTGAGTCCGTTAATCTGGAGTATTACCCTCGATTTATTAAAAGTTCTGAAATTAGAAAATATATAGTGGACATTTTTTTTTCTTGATTTTGAAAATAATAAAGCAAAGAAAAAATGTATGCGCAAACAAACTACTCAAGTCTTTAATATAAGTACTTGAAGATATAAAGTAAAATTCCACTTTTTCTGGGACATTTATGGGTTATGCTCATTAAATAACACTTATTCAGTGAGTGAAAAGGCAAAAGTCATGTTTTTGTTTTTTATTGAAAGTGAGAAATAAGATTATTGTTGGACAAAAATATTCAAAAGAAAACACTTTGTAACAAAAACATAAATGATGAGGTAGCGGTGACGCCCTACCGAAATTTGCAAATCTTAGAAAGTCCGAGGTTCACTCCTCAGCGAGTGCAAGTGTGTTGAAATGCTAAATTGTTGAGTTATTTATAACCCAACTATGACCTTGAGTTCGCTAAAATCCTCACATAAATGTTTTCTCTCCGAGACTGACAGAAAATTTTAGATTTTTTCTGTTTTGTGAGTAACAATACAGTTTCAGAAATAAGTGTTAACTGTTATTTACGAGCTCTGGTTGTGTAGTGTAATTTTAAACAGTAACTAGCAGTAAAAAAAAAACAAACAAAAAACAACAAAATTGCACTTACACTTTTACAAAAACTGTAAAGATGTGGGCGCCAGGATATTTTTAAAGTCTTTTTAGGCGATTGTGGTCGTGGCTGTCGGCTGAAAAAACTTGCGCTGCGTAGGAAATCCAAGAATATGCGTGCCTAATACCAACTTTCTACCTTTAGTAGTTTCCGAGATTTCAGCGTTCATTCGGACAGACAGACAGTCAGGGGGACAGACAGACATGGCTAGATCGACTCGAGTAGTGATCCTGATCAAGAATATATACTTCTTCGGTCGGAAACGCTTCCTTCTACTTGTTACATACTTTTTCACAAATACAACATATCCTTTTACTCTACAAATGAATAGCACGCCATTTATTAAGAAAATTTTAAAGTGTTTTTTACTTATTTTATTTCTCTATTTGTAGCGAAACAATTAAGACAGTGTTTGATTTTAATAGATCCAGGTCTATCATTGGTATAAAATTTTTTTTACCCCAAGTTAAAAGTAGTTATAACATTTCAGGTCCGGATAAAACGATATGGATTAAAATTACCATACACTGGTCGGCATAATTATTTTGACAGATTTGAATGGTAACTGTACTCACATTTTAACTTTTAATATAAACTTTTGACACCTATAGAAAGAGCACTTCAATTCCGTTTAAATGACACAAAATTGTTCTTAACCCATTAAGCACCCTTTGAAAAGTTAGGACAAAATCATAAAAAATACAAGAAAAAATATTTAAAATTTTTTTTTTTTGCAGTTATTATTAATTTTGATCACAATAAATTGTCTAATTTTCTAACTTTTCAAAGGGTGCTTAATGGGCTAACATTGTTGTGTCATTTAAACGGAATTGAAGTGCTCTTTCTATAGGTGCCAAAATGTTTCTATTATAAGTTTAAAATATGAGTAGATTTAACTTTAAAATCTGTCAAAATAATTATGCCGACCAGTGTATGTTTTAAGGAGATCTGGGGTCTAACATTCTTTTTTACACGATCTGTATGTGTCAGTGAAATGTGTGTTGCGCTTTATGTTATTTATTCAGCTACGATGAGGGTCTTTAAGAAAGTTGCAATGGGCTTCGAAAAGAAAAAAGCAGTTTTTGGGCATCCGCTTATTGCAGTGACGTCATTCTGAGAACACACATAGCTCACAGTGGCGTTAAAGTGACCTATAAAAATCCCCAATTTGATGTTCACCTCCACTTGTTCTCACCGTTAGGCGTTCTCTTGAGTGTCGAACCCCTTCCTCAAACTGGGATCAGACGAACAACAATACTACGGTTGATTTGCATATGCTTCGCTTGGTCGCTTCGCTAGCCTGGTATGTGTTTAATATTTATTTTTTGCCATTTGTTGACCACAGCAACAAGAACTATTACGTGAGCCAAAACAAAGTACACACACGTAGCAGCGAACTGGCAACATTAAAGCATTAAGTCTAATTCGAATTCAAGGTATCAAATATCAATTCAAATATCAATACTTTAAAAAAGCAGATCCCTCAAATCAAGTTCAAATCAAAATCAAGTAAATTAATCCGCTAGGAATTGTATATTCCACTACACCCTAATGCTAAAATCCAAATCTACGTTACGTTTTCTCGTTTGACTAAAAATAAATCGACGTTTATTTTTGCTTGTTACTAATTTTTGGTGGTTTCGCCTTTTATAAACACTTTTGTTAGTCGATAGTTAGTTTTTGGAATGGCTTGGAAACAACTAATTTCAAACATTTTTATTCGCTTTCATCATATCTTTGGAATGGTGGCGGCGTCTGATAAGCGACTTGCATAAAACCTGTTGCTGCCAACCGTCAGTAGACAGTGCTCCGTGAAGCCAAGCACACGTTGCGTCGCTATAGCAGCGAAACTAATTCATAGTTTAAATTGTAATTGCACAACTGCACGTGCGATTGACGTGCGGTAATCATTGGGAGTAAAACAGCAGCTACAACAACGGCGCCCAAGGTACAATCGATTAAAATCCCATTAGATACGCGTTTTCAATGTCAGTCGGTGTTGTCAAAATCCAAAATCCATCTTAAACCGTTACGACAAGTGCGGAAGCGTATTAGCGTTAGACTTGGACGCACAACCGATGCTCCATAAGTTCTGGCTTACGTGGAATACATTAGAGTGCGTGTCCAAAGTGCGGGCATGCAAATCGAGCTAAACAAATGTTATGCTAAGCGAAAACTAAAGCGCCGTGAATCGTGTGCCCTTTTTGCAGTCATACACTTTCCACCATGGCCAGCGAGCAAACGATTGAGGGAGCAACCGCAATCGGCGGCGGCGGGGACGAACCATTCCTGGGCCTGCTGGACGTGGCCCTACTGGCGGCACTTATCGGAGGAGCCGCATTTTACTTTCTGCGCAGCCGCAAGAAGGAAGAGGAGCCGTCTCGAAGCTATTCCATACAGTAAGTATAATTTATTACGAAGTCTGATATAACTGAAATTCATAAATTCTTACTGAGGTCTTAAATACCAAAAAAATACCTTGCAGTTTAGTTTATTTATACTTATCGAAATGTAGAAGAAACTTTTAAAATCAAACCATTTGTTAAAAAGTTATGAGCAAATAATGGAATTCAAGCAGTGCAAGCAGTCGCTTTGCTGCATGCATCTCCCTCCTTTCCCACTTCCTTTAGTTGACTAACGGGTAGCTAATGGTCGAGGCACTCGACTATAACGGTCTCTCTTGTTTTATTTTCGGACCATTTCGACCGGAATCCTTGCTACTGTGGGAGTACCTTTATTTTGAGTTGCACAACAAAAAGTTTTTATTTATTTTAACTTCACATTATTTCTAAATTTACTTTGTTAAACAATAAATAAATTGTAAAAATTAAAAGTTTCAATGACTCTTAACAAAAAAAACAAAAAACATTTAAATAATATTTCCCCTAAACTATATAACTACTATAACTACTTTTTATACCCGTTACTCGTAGAGTAAAAGGGTATATTGTATTCGTGCAAAAGTATGTAACAGCTAGAAGGAAGCGTTTCCGACCACATAAAGTATATATATTCTTGATTAGGATCACTAGCCGAGTCGATCTAGCCATGTCTGTCTGTATGAACGCTGAGATCTCGGAAACTACAAAAGCTAGAAAGTTGGGATTACCCACACATATTCTTAGGCTTCCTACGCAGCGCAAGTTTGTTTCATCGAGGTGCCAC
The DNA here is from genome assembly GCA_037075285.1 of Drosophila lutescens. Taxonomy (NCBI): domain Eukaryota; kingdom Metazoa; phylum Arthropoda; class Insecta; order Diptera; family Drosophilidae; genus Drosophila; species Drosophila lutescens. The sequence goes on from JBAMCF010001015.1 coordinate 129,798, forward strand.
GCCCCCCTAACGCCCACAATCGCCCACTAACGATTTTAAAATGTGTCTGGAGGCCACATCTTTTAAGATTTTAAAAATATATAAACTCAATTTTATAGTGTTTATTAATACCTATCGAAATGTAGAAGACATTTTTCAAATCGGACCATTCATTAAAAAGTTATACGCAATCAAAATTGTTTATACATCTATCTCCCTCGCACTCCCTTTAGATGAGTGACGGGTATTGGATAGTCGGGACACCAACCCGACTATAGCGTTCGCTCTTGTTTTACTTGTATTTTTTAATGTCCACGACAAGGTACTTAAAAATTCAAGCGGCCTGTCAGTTTTTCTTAGTTTCATTCTTATTTAATTTTATTTGGAAGGATGTATTTAAAGGCAGAAAACTATTATTTCGCACAAACAGTGTATAATATAATACAAGTGTTTTCATTTGGTAGATAAACTAAACGTTTATTGAAAGGTAATAACTAAAGTCCTCCAGAAATTTTCATTTTGAATTAGCGGAAATAGCCTGATTTTCAGTTTTGCACATTTTCAAATTAAACAAGAGAGAACGGTATAGTCGGGTGCCCCGACTATCAGATACCTGTTACTCAGGTAAAGGGAGTGCGAGGGAGATGGAGATGGCACCTTCTTGAAACAAACTTGCGCTGCGTAGGAACTCCAAGAATCTTCATGCCAAATACCAATCCTCTAGCTTTTATAGTTTCCGAGATCTCAGCGTTCATACAGACAGACAGACAGACAGACGGACAGACGGACAGACAGACAGACTGACAGACGGACATGGCTAGACTCGGTTGGTGATTCTGATCAAGAATATATATACTTTATGGGGTCGGAAACGCTTCCTTCTACCTGTTACATACTTTTGCACGAATACAATATACCCTTTTACTCTACGAGTAACGGGTATAATAAAATAATTTCCCATAATAAAACCCTATTCTTGTAATAGAAATTGATTAGCAATCTTGTTAAATAGAGGTTTCAACGTAACATTGTTAAAACTAATTACAGACCAGTAACTTAAGCTTGTATCTTAGGGCAACAGTTTGTAATGTATTTATATATATTGTATATGTATTTATATATTTAATTCAGGCCAACTACAGTGTGCACCACCAGTGCGGCGGACAACTCATTTATCAAGAAACTTAAAGCTTCCGGACGCAGCCTAGTCGTATTTTATGGCTCGCAAACTGGAACTGGTGAAGAGTTTGCCGGCCGCCTGGCCAAGGAGGGCATTCGTTACCGTCTGAAGGGCATGGTTGCCGATCCCGAAGAATGCGATATGGAGGAGCTACTCCAGCTTAAAGACATTTCTAACTCCTTGGCAGTATTTTGCCTGGCTACCTACGGCGAGGGAGATCCCACGGACAATGCCATGGAGTTTTACGAGTGGATAACAAACGGCGATGTCGACCTGACCGGGCTGAATTACGCGGTGAGTACCAGCGTTATCACTGGATTTGTCGTTATCTAACGAACGTAATAACACAAGTCCCATTGGACAAACGTCGTTATTCTTATCTAACAACGCGCTGTTGATAACTGATATTTTTGCCCCTAATCAAAATTTCGTCTATTTTTGTATTAGAGCCGTTAAAGTGTTTGTTGCGTTTTGGTACAGCTAATATAAGCAGATAAGAACATTCAAAATTACATTGGCCAAACTTCGTTAGCACGCGATATTTGGTTATCGTTGTATTGGGTTGGCAAGAAAGTTATGTCGTTTTTTTTCAATATTTTCAAAGATGATTTATTTATATCAGGACTTATAATTAATCAATTATGTATTGGCCGTTTTGTTCGACCACTAATGACCATCTCTCGGGCAGCTGCCTAATTCCGCGCTCGAAGAACTTTTGGTCTTTTCCAGCAAAGAACCGAGACAAGTGGTTTTCGACAGCCTCATCTGAATCAAAGTTTTTACCATTCAAAGAGTTTTGAAGAGAGCGAAACAAATGGTAATCTGAAGGTGCTAAGACCGGACTATAATGGATGTGGTGGATGTGGTAGCACTTCCCAATTCAGCTCCGTTAATTTTTGCCGAGTGACCAAAGATGTGTGGGGCCTAGCGTTGTCATGGTGAAAGACCATACCCTTGCGATTAGCTAGTGCTGGCTCCTTTTCTTTAATTTTTTCCGCCAAATTGGATAGCTGGCGACAGTACACATCTGAATTGATGGTTTCATTCCGTCCCAGCAGCTCAAAGTGCACTACACCCTTCCAATTCCACCAAACAGACAGCATAACTTTCCTCTGATGGATATCGGCATTTGATGTGGCTTGGGCTGGCTCATCTTTCTTGCTCCATGATCTTTTTCGTTGGACATTATTGTAAACAACCCACTTTTCGTCGCCAGTAATGATCCGCTTCAAAAAAGGATCGTTTTTAATCCGTTGCAGCAGAGAATGGCAGAATGGCTTAGTTAGGTGAATTTCCTTTAAGTTATGCGGAACCCAAACATCGAGCTTGTTTACGTAGCCAAGTTTCTTCAAATGGTTTTCAACCGTTGTATGCGACACACTGAGCTTCTCTGACATCTCCCGCGTTGAATAACGCCGGTTTTCATCCAGCAAAGCCTGAATTTGTTCGTCAAAAACGGCCGATGGTCGACCAGAACGTGTGGCGTCTTTAACTTCGCACAATTTTTCGCGAGCTTCGAGCTATGCCGAAAATGCTCACTTTGATCCTCCATGTTTAATTTGCTATAGCTTCCACAAATGTTATCGAATAATTACCAAATTTTCATCGATAGTACCTAAGACAATAAGCTTTAAAACGATACCCTGGTGCTCGATTAGTCGTAAATAAATTAGATTAAAAACGATTACTAAAAAAAACGACATGACTTTCTTGCCCACCCAATAGAATATCATAATATAATAATATAATTTAACAAGAGAGAACGCTTTAGTCGAGAACTTCGACTATCAGATACCCGTTACTAGGTTGAGGGGAGAGCGAGGGAGATGGATATTTGCAGTCATCGAAGCTACAGGCGCCATTTAGCGGCTCCATCTAGCGGCTGTTTCAATTTTTGCTCATAACTTTTAAATGAATAGTCCGATTTAAAAAATTTCTTTTACATTTTGATAGGTATACATTTGAGTTTAAATTTTCATTTTAGCTTCAAAACTGCGGGCGCCACAGTTTTTTTCGGGTTGTGGGCGTAGAGTGGGCGTGACACATCGGCATGATAAACTGGCGCTGAATGGGAAGCGAAGGACACACGTTCATACGGACAGATAGACTGACATGGCTAGATCGACTCTTCTAGTGATCCTGATCAAGAATATTTATACTTTATAGTAGAAGGAAGCTTTTTCTTTTACTTAACGAGTAATTTTCCATCGAACACGAATTCGATCGGGTAAGCCGATTTTGAGATATCGTTACCAATTGAAAAACGTGGTCTCAAAAAAAACGCGTTTGAAAGTTCAAATTCCTCCGGCTTTCTGCCGGTCATTTCTTCTCAGAGTTGTAACTTCCAAAGAACATTATTAAAAAAAAAATAATATTAGCCACATATTTTACATGCTCATCAATAAAATTTAGTAACGATGTTCTTATTTTTTTCAAATACCGGCAAGCTCAGAATTTCGTTCTTCGGGCTCGCGTGTTGTAGCAGTCAGCACTTGAATGGGTTTTTGAGCAACAATGTGCTTGATCCGGTCAAATAATTTACTATTCCCATAATTACTTCTTGCCGTAATCTAGCTAAGGTCAGTCGGAATATGCAGACTATGATAACCATATCTGCTTTTTTTCTCCGCCGGTTCCAAAGGATGCCAACTTTGCTAGGAATTTTGAATAATTTACGTAATAAAACTGATCTGTTAAGAAATACAGAATGGGAGGTAATTTGTTCGTATGTATGTATGTAGGCTTATAGTCAAGTTTAATAGTAGTCAAAATAAATAAAAAAAATAGTGATAATAACAAAATATAAATCAATATTTAGTGCTTTTGGCCACGTGCTTGCGCTCTAAAAGTCCCAAAGCGTTCCGACATTAAGTGCGAATATAGAAATACCTTTTCCAGTTTTACTAACTATATGTATGTATATTCTTTCATCCGATGATAGGTCTTTGGCTTGGGAAACAAGACATACGAACACTATAACAAGGTGGCCATCTACGTGGACAAGCGTCTGGAGGAGTTGGGCGCTAATAGAGTCTTTGAACTAGGACTTGGCGACGATGATGCCAAGTAAGTACATAAGTAGTAGCTGTAATAAGACTGTGCTCACTATTAATATTCATGACAGCATCGAGGATGACTTTATCACATGGAAGGACCGCTTCTGGCCTGCTGTGTGCGACCACTTTGGCATTGAGGGCGGCGGCGAAGAAGTGCTCATCCGTCAGTACCGTTTGCTGGAACAGCCGGAAGTGCAGCCTGACCGCATCTACACGGGAGAGATCGCCCGCCTGCACTCTGTGCAGAATCAGCGCCCGCCCTTCGACGCCAAGAATCCTTTCCTGGCACCCATAAAGGTAAACCGCGAGCTGCACAAGGGAGGAGGCCGCTCCTGCATGCACATAGAATTGAGTATCGAGGGTTCAAAAATGCGGTACGACGCTGGCGATCACGTAGCCATGTACCCTGTTAACGACAAGAGCTTGGTGGAGAAACTCGGCCAGCTGTGCAACGCCAACCTGGACACTGTCTTCTCTCTAATTAACACCGATACTGACAGCAGCAAAAAGCACCCATTCCCTTGTCCTACCACCTACCGCACCGCACTGACACACTATTTGGAAATAACTGCTATACCCCGAACGCATATCCTGAAAGAGCTCGCTGAGTATTGTACTGACGAGAAGGAGAAGGAGCTTTTGCGCAACATGGCCTCTATCAGTCCGGAAGGTAAGTTATATAAATAAGGTATATAAATCGTATTGCAGCTGGATCTGTAAAACATGTTTAGGATGTTCATTCCGATTAGTCGTAGAGTAAAAGGCAGGGACCGTAATCATTATAAGTAAAATAATAAAAATTACTTTGTAATGATTAAAATTCAATTTTTATATATTTCTTAGAGCATAATAATTATTTTTGATAAAAAAAAATAAGACTCAAAAATAATGATTATTGATGATTTTTATTTTATTTGCTCAAAATAAAACTCATTAGAGCCTCGCGGGCCTCCTGAAAGACTTTTCGCCAATCTGATTTTACAGCCGTCTAAGGGCTTATCACGTCAGTTTAAAATAAGACCGCCAAAACATTTTTTAAACTAAAATTTTGAAACTATTGTATGTAGAGCAATAACACTAGTTTTCAGCCAAATTACACCAATAAGAATGATGATAGTTCCTAGTAGAGTTTTTTTTTTTTTTTATTTGAAATGGGGTGCGCGTAAAAAATACAATATGGCATATTTATATTAAAGTTGTTTAGCTAAGTAAGGTGTATTTAAAAGTCGATGCACTCGACTATAGCGTTCTCTCTTAATTTTATTAACTTTCACCCCAATATCTCCCAAATCAATCGACTTCTGGAAAGTCCAAAATTTGATGAGAGTAATAATACCTTTCGATCGGGTTATTACTTCTTTCGATCGGACTATCGTAGTAGATTTTCAATTCTGCGGCTATCCTCTCCTGGCGCACACTTCCGGTGCGATTGTTGTGTTGTATTATTATTTTTGACAAATAACATTTACATTTTGCAGGAAAAGAGAAGTACCAGAGCTGGATCCAAGACGCTTTCCGCAACGTTGTCCACATTCTAGAGGACATCAAGTCCTGTCGCCCTCCGATCGACCACGTTTGTGAGCTGCTGCCCCGCTTACAGCCCCGTTACTATTCCATATCATCGTCTGCTAAAATGCATCCCACTGATGTGCATGTTACAGCCGTGCTCGTTGAATACAAGACTCCAACAGGACGAACCAACAAAGGAGTGGCCACCACATATCTTAAGAGCAAGCAACCCCAGAGCGGCGAGGAAGTTAAGGTGCCGGTATTTATCCGAAAGTCGCAGTTCCGTCTTCCTACAAAGCCTGAGACGCCTATCATAATGGTTGGTCCGGGCACGGGTTTGGCCCCCTTCAGAGGTTTCATTCAGGAGCGACAGTTTCTGCGCGATGAGGGCAAGACCGTGGGCGATTCTATCCTATACTTCGGCTGTCGTAAGCGCAGCGAGGACTACATCTACGAAGCCGAATTGGAGGAGTGGGTTAAGAAGGGCACACTTAACCTGAAGGCCGCCTTTTCCCGTGACCAGACAAAAAAGGTCTATGTACAGCATCTGCTTGAACAGGATGCAGATCTAATTTGGAACGTGATTGGCGAAAACAAAGGGCACTTCTACATATGCGGGTAAGTTGTTTAAAGACAGGGATCCATACAGTACTATATTATCTACTTTTACTATATAGTGATGCGAAGAACATGGCAGTGGACGTTAGGAACATTTTAATGAAAATATTATCCACTAAGGGAAACATGAGCGAAGCTGACGCCGTGCAGTATATCAAGAAGATGGAGGCTCAGAAGCGCTACTCGGCCGATGTCTGGAGCTAATCTGGTCCAAAAGCCCTTCAAAAAGCGTAAAGTTTTCTAATTCTTTAAGCTACGTATGTAAGTGTAATTTTTGGTTTGGGAACTTCTTGCTACAGTTCAACAAACGAATGAGTAATGATTAAGTATACCTAGTTTAAATGAACTTAGTTTCCCTGCACTGTTTAAGGGGACAAACTAAGACGGAATCTAAGTAAAGAAATAAGCGGAGTAACAACATATTGATATAAGTAGCTTTGTACAAGTGCAGATTAATTTGAGTCAATTTTATGAGCATTTTATTTTGTATTCCCTTGGTGATTTCAATACAAATACGAAACATGTGCAATTTTAAAAATGTCACTACAACTGTATGTTTATAAATAAAAGAAAATGCGTTCAATTTTTTTAAAAATATGATTATATCTAAAATACTATCTTTCCCGCCGATTTTAGTGCACATATTTTGTCTCCATAAAATTATTAAAACAATGGAAACAATTGTTTTAGTACCGCGTATCTATAGATTTTCGGGGATTTCGCAGCATTCGCGATTGCTGACAAATATGTATTTATACACTTTGAATGGTATTTGAATGATACCCTAAATAAATGTATTTGAAAATTATAAATAGTTTTGACCACTTTAAGGGAATGTCCATTTCTGTTTTTAAAGCAGAAAATGTATTCTTAAAGAAAAGTAAAATTTGAATTGGAATCAAAAATTAGCCCGGCGTGATTTTTTGGGTTTCACCCAAACTAGCTCACTATTCAGGGACGTGGTTTCGCGAGCCCTGCCCGATCACACCCTGCCATTTTTATGTGGCCTTTTCTCCCATCCAATTTGATCTACTCCATGTTTACAAACATAATTTTGTATTTATTATACATAATTTTCACGCGTCCCTAAGGTTGATTCCAGATTAAAAAATTTGTTCTACTCCTTTTTATACCCGTTACTATTAGAGTAAAAGGGTATATTTTATTCGTGAAAAAGTATGTATATGGTAAAAGGCAGCGTTTCTTAATGAGGAGCACTAGCCGAGTTGACTTAGCCATATCTGTCCGTCCATCTGTCTATCTGTATGAACGCTGAGATTTCAGGTACTCTTAAAGCTAGAAGATTGGCATTAAGTATGCAGATTCTAGGGGTCCCAACAAGAAAACAGCAACGAGTATGATCGATCATCACGCATGAATTTTCGTTAAATTCGTTAACCTCACTCGGCAACAAATAACACTAGTTTCCAGTCAAAATACACCAAGAAGGATGATGATAGTTCCTGGTAGAGTTAGACCCCTAGATCACAAAAAGATAACAGGTAAAATCTTTAAGCCGAACGATCACAAAGGATCAGGTACACATACTTGTTCACAATCAATCATTCATGGGACGACGACATTCGCTCACCGAAAATGGTTGACTCGTGGCAGCTCTCTGGTCTTTACGCAGCGCAAGTTTGTTTCATCAAGCCCCTCCTAACGCCCACAAACCGCTAAAAACTGTGGCGCCCATTGTTTTGATGCTAAAATGAAAATTAAAGCTGAAAATATTTTCTTTCGTCAATACCTATCGATTGAATTAAAAACAAGAAAGGAAATACATACTTACCTTCTTTGAGAGCTTTAAACGCTTTATCTCGATGGGTCCCGTTCAGGTATATCAGATGTATATTGACCATTTTTTGTAGATTTGGTTTTTATAATGTCAGAAATCAAAATGCCTACTTATTAACGAAAAACGTATAATGTTCGAATATTCCTATGAGAACGATACAAAATTACACAAAAAAATTTGCTTGGTAAAATTGATGAATGAAGATAGTTCAGTAACTATAAAAATAGTACTTTAACAATACAAATTATCGTCCGTGTATTTGTTTTTGCTTTGCGTACTATTAAATTGTTAAAATAGTTACGCTCACGGGATGTGTGTATTTTGTTCTTGTATCTTGAAACTATTTTAAATAGTTATTCCACTATTATGAAATAGTTACTGTTTGCTCGCAGAGCAGGGTTAAAATTGCAACTTCGCAACCCACTGGATTTATCAAAAATCGTAACGAAAAACGTGTAGCCGGCTTCTTTTCCAAGTGTGTGCTTTATTCCAAGAGTTTCGTTAACTTCGTGTTACCAACTCTCTCTTTTCCGTTCTTACCATCGTACATAGGTATTTTTCTTAACTTAGTATTTTATGTAATTTAGTAAGTTCGTTGCTTGCCGACTCGTTGGGGGTATTATTTATTAGCGATATCGGCTGGCCTACGCCTCTGCTCGCAGCTTTCGATAGTCAGGCATCGCAACGAACATAACAAATAAAAGAATATAATGAAATGACCAAACATCGCCCGCGTTGAAGCGCTGCAAGCCTTTAATCAATTGTTAGAGGTGCTAGTCGGTGTACTGATCGCTTGTACACGCCTTGTTTGGTGTCTACTAGAGCAACGCGAACCTTGCCATCCGCTCCTTGCGTTACCTCTGTGACTCTGCCTAACAGCCACTTCTGTGGCGGTAAATTGTCTTCTTTGAGGACGACGATAGTCCTGGTCGAAGGTTGTCTTTTGTCCACTTGACTCTTTGCTGCAGTCCCGCAATATAGTCACGAGACCAGTTTTGCCAAAACCGTTGTTTAATGGCTGATATACGGTGCCAGCGTTGAAGGTGCGTTAAGTCATCCTCCGGATGAGGAGGAACCGATCCTGGGGGTAGCGCAGCGAGCGTGGTGCCTATCAGAAAGTGGGCTGGAGTTATTGCCTCTTCGTCGTTGGGGTTGTTGCTGTCAGCTACCAGCGGACGCGAACTCAATACCGCTTCCACTTCAACTAGGATCGTTTGAACTTCGTCCTCCTTGAGCAAGGCATTTCCGACGGACTTCAAGAACAGATTCTTAGCGGACTTGACGGCCGCCTCCCATAGACCTCCAAAATGGGGGGCCCGGGGCGGAATGAACACGAACTCAACCTGGTGATGGACGCCGTACGTTTCCAATGTGTTCCGATACGTCCGGACATCGGAGGCCATTTCTTCAAGCATCCTTGCGGAACCGACAAAATTGGTTGCATTGTCGCAATACAATCGTTCGAGCGGTCCGCGCCGTCCAACAAATCTGCTGAGACAGAGGATAAACGAGTTAGAAGTTAGATCTTTCAACAGTTCTAGGTGCACCGCTTTCGTGGAAAAACATATGAAGACTGCGACATACATTTTTAGAGCTGCCTTGCCACGCACTCCTAGCGACACCTTGATTGGCCCGAACAGATCGATTCCGCTTATTCTAAAAGGTCGACTGACTCTGACACGGTCAAAAGGCAGATTTCCCATTACTTGCGACAATAACCGTGGCTTATATCGGAAACAGTGCGTGCATCGTCGCACAACAGCACTGCACTCGCGTCGTGCATTGATCAACCAAATTGTCTGCAGAAGCAGGCCGACTAGCGCGCGCGGTCCTGCGTGGCAATTAGCGTAGTGCAGGTGCTCGATATATAATTTTATAAAACGATTCCCCTTGGGCATTAATATCGGGAATTTGGCACTGGGTTCTAGATCCGCGTGCGCTAGCCGACCGTCTACTCGCTCCAAGGTTAAAGTGCGAGTTCCAAAACTTTCATTGCTGATAAATGGACTGAGGTTTTGGTAAGAATTAGGTAATGGCAAATTGTTCTTTAGTTTCTTAAATTCGACTGCAAACGATTCGCGCTGAACAGCCTGCGCGATAATAGAAAATGAAAAACTAAGTTCTGCAGCTGATACTACGTGCTCGTTTCACAAGTTCCAGGTCCTGCCGTACACAAAACGAAAGATAAATGTTGTAATTCTCAAGACCTTCACATAGGAAGACGAATTTCCGACTACCTGTAGCAAAGGATGATTAGAAACAACAGCAACCATATGAGGGATTGCTGGCGGTTTCATTTCCAGTTGGCTTTCGAGGGGCATGTTAGCCAAGTGTGGGTTAAATGGCCAATGGGTCGAGTCCATGGACAAAAACGAAGGGCCTTCGAACCAAAGGGACGTATCAAGATCTTTGACCGTAGTTCCTCGAGAGGGTAGGTCCGCTGGATTGAAGTTAGTCGGGACGTGTCGCCAGACTGCATTTGGAGCCATCTCGTGAATAGCCGAAATCCTATTTGAGACGAATGTTTTAAGCTTCGACAGATGAGTACTCAACAAAAAGAGAACAACTTCCGAATCCGACCACTTGATAATTTGCTCGGCGCTGTAAAGATTGAGTGTTCGCACATCACTCCACATCTTTGCTAAGAGGTGAGCCGCACAGAGTTCTAGCCGTGGAACACTAAGTCTATTGATCGGTGCGACTCTGGATTTGGTTGTTAGCAATCTAACCTTTATCCCCTCTGAGGTCACTGACCTTACATACAAACAACAACCGTAGGCATCCTCTGACGCGTCCGCAAACCCGTGGATTTGATAAGAGCCACCTAACTGAGTACCGACATGTCGAGGGATTTTTAACGTTTCTAAATCTGCAAAGCATGATGACACTGTCTTCCAGCGATGCAGTACGTCGGCGGGTATCTCGTCGTCCCATCCAATTTGTAGCGACCATAATTTCTGAGCTACAAAAAAAAAAAAAAAAAGGTTTGACTGTCAACGACATCAGACGTATTTTTGTATCGCTCCGCCGAATGATTATAAAATATAGTGAAAATAACCGAACTTAATTCGCGAAAAGACGCTCTGGGTAGGCATGGGTACAAGTGCTCGTGTTGCCCATGAAAATTTTAAGATTAGTGTAATAAATTACTAATATAAACTACAAATTATAAATTAAAAGCCAACGTGTCAGAGTGCAAGCTCTGAAATATAATTAAAATGAGCACAGCTCGGCAACAACAATAAGACGAACGTCGACTTTCGTCAATCAGAAATCAGAACGACGCTTACTTTTGTATACGAGCTGATGAGTCAAAATTACCAACGAAAGCTGCAACATTGCAAGTGAACACAGAGAGAGCGCGCTCGCTCTCCCCTGCATTACTATGTGCAAGCGGCACAGCACCCAATGAGCCGTGGAGTGCCCAATGCCCGTCCCACGACCTTACAAACAATATAACAACAACTACCAGCACAATGCCCGTATTTACCACTGTGACTTCGACACTAACAACAACAACCAACACAACAACAACTACATCTACTGCAGTCACTCAGCGCCCGGCATCGTCAGTTCTGACCGGCAAGCTCCCCTTCCTCCAACAAAAAATTACAAAAAATGCTAACGGTACGTTAATACAAACTGGAATCGATCGCTATGTGCAAATAAAAAGAAAATTAAGCCCGCAATCATCTATAAAAACCAACGCCTCAAAAGTATCAAAATCAAATACTATCACTGTCCCGAAAAATCCGCTGACCAATAACAGATTTTCGATTCTTAGTGACACAAACGAAGATAATGTTGCCACTCAAACAACCACGGCTAAGAAACCAAGGCCACCACCCATATATGTTCGTCACGGAAATTGTGCCGAGCTAGTCAAAAAAATAACTGACCTAATTGGAGCTAACAAGTTCTATGTCACTTCTATAAAAAGAGGTAACATAAATGAAACCAAAATTCAGGTAAACGACGAACAAGATTATCGATCAGTGGCCAAATACCTAGATGAGGGAAAAACCAATTACTATACCTACCAACTCAAAAGTAGCAAAGGCTTACAAGTAGTTATCAAAGGAATTGAATCAGCAGTTCCAACCATTTTAATGCCAAAACGGCTATAAACAGAAACAAAATTCCCCAGCCAATGTTCAAGATAGAACTGACGCCTGAAAATATGCCTTTAAATAAAAATGAAGTTCACCCAATCTACAAGCTTCAATATCTATTGCACCGCAGAATCACGGTTGAGGAACCCCATAAACGGAATGGACCCGTCCAATGTACGAATTGTCAAGAATATGATCATACGAGAAAATACTGCAAACTTCGCGCAGTCTGCGTTGTCTGCGGGGATGCACATTTAACTATGGACTGCCCTCTAAATAAGGAGAACCAATCTGCCAAAAATGTAGCATCTGTGGGGAAAAGCACACGGCCAACTACAGAGGTTGCCGTATTTATAAGGAGATGAATCACCCCTTCATACGCAAACAGGAACTTGGGCCCGCAGCAACGAAGAGAGGGCGAATACATTTGCCCTCCATTTAGAAAATGTCTTCAAACCACTTCCAGCAACGAATAGCTTTGTGCTGCCAATAATCTCCAATCCTGAAGCTAGCCCGCAAATTATATTCCATCCAGAAGAAGTTACAAGAATCATACAGTCCCAAGACAAAAAGAAAGCGCCGGGTCACGATCTCATCACCCCAAAAATGATTATAGAACTGCCAAACTGTGCAATACATCTTCTAACCATAATATTTAACAGCATGATGAATTCTGGATATTATCCTCAACAATGGAGGAAGTCTGTCATCATAATGATCCATAAAGCCGGAAAGGACAAGTCCCAGCCATCGTCATATAGGCCAATCAGCCTTCTGTCGTGCCTATCAAAGATATTTGAAAAGCTGCTCCTCAGTCGCATCATACTTACAAGCCCACAATGCAATACCAATGCACCAATTCGGATTTCGTGAAAAACACGGAACTATTGAACAAGTGAACCGGATAACCTCCGAGATACGAAATGCATTTGAAAGGCGAGAATATTGCTCCGCTGTCTTTCTGGATGTCGCACAGGCCTTCGACCGCGTGTGGCTGGACGGCTTAATTCATAAAATCAGATTAATACTTCCACAAAGCACCCATACAATTTTGGAGTCCTACCTACAGAAAAGAAGCTTTGCAGTGCGATGCAAAGATTTCCTCTCTGATAATTATCATCCAATAAAAGCTGGAGTACCCCAAGGAAGTGTGCTTGGGCCGACATTGTATATTATTTATACAGCCGACCTCCCGACATCCACTCTTACAACAACCTCAACTTTTGCTGATGATACTGCCATCCTAAGTCGGTCTAAATGTCCTCTTAGAGCAACGCAACACCTAGTAGATCACCTCGTGCTTCTAGAACAATGGCTAGCAGACTGGCGCATAAACGTTAACGAACAAAAATGTAAACATGTTACTTTTACCCTAAACAGGCAAACCTGCCCTCCACTATCCCTGAACAACATTATTATGCCACAAACAACTGAAGTAACATATCTAGGAGTCCACCTGGATAGACGACTCACTTGGCGTAAACATATCGAAGCTAAGAGAAATCATTTAAAATTTAAAGCCTGCAATCTACATTGGCTAATTAACGCCCGCTCGCCACTAAAATTAGAGTACAAAATACTTTGGTATAATGCAGTCCTAAAACCAATTTGGACAAATGGCTCCGAGCTATGGGGAAACGCATGTGCCAGCAACTTAGAAATAATCCAGAGAGCTCAATCAAAGATATTGAGAACTATAACAGGAGCACCGTGGTATATACGGAATGAAAATATTCATAAAGATCTAAACGTAGGCTTAGTTAAAGACGAACTCGACAAAGCAAAATCAAAGTATAATCTCAAGCTCCAGGCCCATCCTAATGACCTTGCGCGGTCTCTAATCTGGACCACAAGCTATACACGACTCCGGCGAAGAGACCTCCCCACCCAGCAACAATAGTTAGGGCCGTTACTCTAAATAATTAATTTGTAATTAATTAAAATATGAAAGCATGGATCGCTTCGTGGGTGGATCTTCAAGCTGTAACTTCTGGGCGTTGATGAGAGTACAATTCGAAGCCCACTTAGACAAGACAAACCCTGCGGAATCTAAAATTTCGGTGATTTCCCTTCCCAATTTCCTTAGCTCCTGAATGGAATCGGCCCCTGTTAATAAGTCATCGACATAAAAACCATTTGCTAACGCCTGTGAAGCTAAGGGAAGAGAATCGGAGAATGTCTCGCTAAGCTGTTTCAAACACCGTATTGCGAGGAAAGGAGCACTTGCCGTACCATACGTTACGGTGTTCAAACGATAAATTTGTAGAGGGTCTTGCGGGTTTTCTCGCCGTATGATCAGCTGAAACCTTCTATGAGCCTCATATAATATCACTTGTCTATACATTTTAGTGATATCTGCCGACATTGCGAATTTATGGAACCTAAATTTAAGCAGCGTGGCATATAGGCAAGGCTGAATCGTTGGCCCTACCAAGAGAATTTCATTTAAAAAAATTTGGGAAGTGGTTCTGCACGACGCGTCGAAGACGACTCTTGCTTTAGTCGAAAAGCTTTCAGGTCGGAGAACGCACTGATATGGTATAAAATACTGAGGCTCGTTGGGTATCCTATTATCTGTAGCCTCCATGTGACCGAGGGCTAAATATTCCTTCATAAACTGGGTATACATCGAATGGTTTCATACGAGGAACCGAGACACGAAGGACTCGATTTGAAAGGCAGGCTAACTACAAATTTTCCTGTAGGGTCACGCGAGACGGTATCAGCAAAAGATTTTTCACTCAACACTTGGTCAGGGGTATACAGCTGTGATTTCGTTAAATCAGGTATTCTTTCAATTTCCCAAAACTTCCTTAGTGTGTGATCCAGAATGTTGTCTTCCGTAGCTACAAAAGTAGAGTATGAGATAGATCGTGCCGGCGGATTTTCTTTGCAGGTTCCTGATGCTACCCAACTAAAGACCGTGTTTTGTAGGGTTGGACGTGAGTGCTTATGACGTATTTGCCCTTCCCTAAGAAAGTCGAAAAACAAGTCATGAATTGGGCTTGTAAAAGTAAGGGTCTGCTAGGGGGATATCATTAGGGATCAAATCGGAAGAGATTGCAGTTGCTTCTGGGCGATACCCTGAGATCGACGGTAAAATTATACATTCAACCGCTGCTTCGAAGGAGTTTAGTCGCGACCCAATTGTCGTCTGGACTGCGAAGCTAGCTGAACACGCGGAATTCCCGATGCCAGAGAATTTAGCCTCATGTCGGTGACGCTTTAGTTGCAAATTATTTACCAATTCTTCCGTAATAAAATTAACCTGAGACCCGGAATCTAGCAAAACTCTAGCGCACAGCTTGGCTCCTGACTGACTTCGAACCTCGACAAGAGCCGTTGCAAGTAAGACGTGATCTATTCTTTGAGGCATAGGTTGACTGATCGAGGCATTTAGTGACTGTTGGGATACCTGATTGGCAATAGGCAGTGGCAATTGATTACCAGACGGTACTTGGGAGGCCGATGTATACCGATGAAGAAGTGTGTGATGATTCTTTTTACAAATTCGACAATGAGATGACTGGCATGTTGAGACTCTATGCCCTCTGCGTAGACAATTAATGTAAAGAGGTGCATTCTTTGCGAATTTGAACCGAGCTTCTACCGAGATATTTGCGAAAGATGTGCAACTTTGAATGAAATGGTCATCTGACTTGCAGAAGAAACATTTAGATTTGGGTTCTTCGATAGGTTGAGAAACTGCTAGTGCCGCCTTGCTATATCTAGGCTTGTTCCCTTGTTGACCCTGTTTGGAAGCTCTCTTGCACGTCGTGGATTCCTCAGCCGCTAAGTGTTGATAAAGTTTATTTAGAGCTTCTGAGCAATCTTTCCACAACGGAATGGACTCGTAACTTAGTTGTTCTTCTCATCGCGACCGCGTTTTAGCATCCACTCTAGACATGACGATGTGAATTATCATTGCATTGGCTATATTTTTCTCGTTGCCGAGCGAGAGAAGAGGTTCATAAATAGCAGTTACGGTGTCGATGAGCGATCGTAATGCTGCGGCGGATGGCGTGTGCATTGCTGGGATTTCAAACAAGTGAGATATACTTATAAAGTATATTAGGCACGGATTGTCATAAACTCTGATCAAGGCCACATGGGCCTTTGCGTAATTTGCTTCTGTGATCTGGTAAGCATTTACTGTTCCTAACGCTTCCTTTTCTAAACAGGATATCAAATGATTGAACTTTTCGACATTGGATAGTGACTCATCGTTGTGAACCAAGCTATTAAACAAGCCTATAAAATTTTTGAGCTCGGCGTAGTTGCCGTCGAATTTTGGAAGTTTCATGTGTGGTAGTATTTTACTGTGGCTTGTTGACGAATTTTAACTACTGTTATTGGCGAAGGTAGAATGACTTCTTTCTCCTTCAGACCGATTGCAGTGTGACAGTACTACGGCCTTGGCTGATACACATAAGAACTCTAACTCCTCTCTACATGATAATTCGATATGAATTGCCTCTAATTGTTGTTGCAAATCAAACGCCTTTTCAATGTATCCATTTAAAATACTTGAACGACATTCCATTTTGTACGCATTAGGGGAAGTTTCTTGACTACGAACTGTGGCCTCAATTCTAATAATGTGATTCTTATTCCGCTCAAGCTGTTCCAGCAATTCATTTGTGTCTTCCTCTGTTGAGGGAGTTCTACCAATACGTTTTCGACCTCCACCCATTGTGACCAGCAACGTCTCTTTTGTAGATTATTCCTAACAAGAAATGCCAATGCAATGCTGCTAGTACCGATCGAATGTCTGCACTGAAGAATTCTGCTAGGCTATGCGCGATAGAAACAAGGGAGGCAAAAAGTCAGACACAACCAAGGAGCGCGCGAGGAACGAGGCAAATTAGCTTATTGAAGACCGTATGTGTATGTGCGCTGATGACTGAAAGCCCAATGAATTATAATATGTGTTGTACAAATGATTATGATAAAGTTTGCATGTATTTACGTAGGCACTTTACCGTCGATGTTAATGCGGATCGCTCAATAGTCGCTCCTGCGATGAGATGCTGATGCTGTCCGGTGACGATTTGTGACGGTGATGCAGCCGATGTGCGCTTCCTGTACAAAGTTGGGTTGGAGACCGCTGATGCTCTCCTGCGACAAGGTTGGAATTTCGGGCGTACCGATTGTGCGCACCGACGTCGAGATGAGTAGGGCTCTTCAATCTTTGGGTGCTCCAGCGACGAAAGACCAAGTTGTTATCACACCGCTCAATGGGTGCCGACGAGATGGAGGTTAGGGACGCAGCCGTTGTGCGCTCCCTCTATGAGGTTATTTGGGGTTAGGATGCACCGTTCTGCGGGGCCTAGCCGACGAGATGGACGTTAGGGCGCACCGATTGTGCACTCCTAGTCCAAGATTGAAATTCGGAGCTCCCTCCGACGACAAGATGTAGGCTAGGGCCCACAGTTGTGTTGCTCCTACGACGAGATGGGTAAGGGCGCACCGACTATGCGGGCGCTCCAGCGACAAAGATGAAGTTAATGTGCAAATGCACCCAATGTGCGATGCCGATGCGCTTCTTGTTACGCAACGCACTTTGGCAACGTGCTTGTTATGTAACTCCTGGTGATTTGCGAACTTTCCAGAATTCGCAGATCCGAAAGTATAGAAGCCGGATAAGAACCAGTGAGTCCACCCGGGGGCGCCAATTTACTGTGGCTTGTTGACGAATTTTAACTACTGTTATTGGCGAAGGTAGAATGACTTCTTTCTCCTTCAGACCGATTGCAGTGTGACAGTACTACGGCCTTGGCTGATACACATAAGAACTCTAACTCCTCTCTACATGATAATTCGATATGAATTGCCTCTAATTGTTGTTGCAAATCAAACGCCTTTTCAATGTATCCATTTAAAATACTTGAACGACATTCCATTTTGTACGCATTAGGGGAAGTTTCTTGACTACGAACTGTGGCCTCAATTCTAATAATGTGATTCTTATTCCGCTCAAGCTGTTCCAGCAATTCATTTGTGTCTTCCTCTGTTGAGGGAGTTCTACCAATACGTTTTCGACCTCCACCCATTGTGACCAGCAACGTCTCTTTTGTAGATTATTCCTAACAAGAAATGCCAATGCAATGCTGCTAGTACCGATCGAATGTCTGCACTGAAGAATTCTGCTAGGCTATGCGCGATAGAAACAAGGGAGGCAAAAAGTCAGACACAACCAAGGAGCGCGCGAGGAACGAGGCAAATTAGCTTATTGAAGACCGTATGTGTATGTGCGCTGATGACTGAAAGCCCAATGAATTATAATATGTGTTGTACAAATGATTATGATAAAGTTTGCATGTATTTACGTAGGCACTTTACCGTCGATGTTAATGCGGATCGCTCAATAGTCGCTCCTGCGATGAGATGCTGATGCTGTCCGGTGACGATTTGTGACGGTGATGCAGCCGATGTGCGCTTCCTGTACAAAGTTGGGTTGGAGACCGCTGATGCTCTCCTGCGACAAGGTTGGAATTTCGGGCGTACCGATTGTGCGCACCGACGTCGAGATGAGTAGGGCTCTTCAATCTTTGGGTGCTCCAGCGACGAAAGACCAAGTTGTTATCACACCGCTCAATGGGTGCCGACGAGATGGAGGTTAGGGACGCAGCCGTTGTGCGCTCCCTCTATGAGGATATTTGGGGTTAGGATGCACCGTTCTGCGGGGCCTAGCCGACGAGATGGACGTTAGGGCGCACCGATTGTGCACTCCTAGTCCAAGATTGAAATTCGGAGCTCCCTCCGACGACAAGATGTAGGCTAGGGCCCACAGTTGTGTTGCTCCTACGACGAGATGGGTAAGGGCGCACCGACTATGCGACCTAAAATTGCAACTTCGCGAACACACTGGATTTATCAAAAATCGAAACGAAAAACGTGTAGCCGGTTTCTTTTCCTAGTGTGTGCTTTATTTCAAGAGTTTCGTTAACTTCGTGTTACCAACTCTCTCTTTACCGTTCATACCATCGTACATAGGTATTTTTCTTAACTTAGTATTTTATGTAATTTAGTAAGTTCGTTGCTTGCCGACTCGTTGGGGGTATTATTTATTAGCGATATCAGCTGGGCTACGCCCCTGCTCGCAGCTTTCGATAGTCAGACATCGCAACGAACATAAAAAATAAAAGAATATAATGAAATGACCAAACAGTTACCCTAACGTAAATTCTTTAATATAAAACTATGCAACAGTAATTTTACACATCTTCTGCGATACCTTATATATAATTCCCAACTGGGTCTAGCCCTTCATAAACCAAGCCCAAGTCTGATTCTGAGACATTAAGAACTTAAGTCTTTAATAAACTTCCACACTAGCTGGAAGTCAGTGCAACACCTTTATAACGTGTATGATAAAGTCACTTTTGGAAAAGGTAATTGGACCACTACCTTTTTAATATTACTTATAAATTACTGTGAAATAACTATAGATAATTGTATATTTATGGTTGGGGCACATTCTACCAGTGCTGCCATCACTCAGAATAAAAAAAAGTACAGATCAGCCATAAAAAACCGGGAAAAAAGGACAAAAAACGGACAAAAGTTAATCATTACAAAATTAATGTTTTATTATGTTGAAGTATTGAAATTATTTGAAATTATTAATTTATAGCACAGAAATTATATTAGTTTAATGGCAGAATCAATAATTTCGTCATCCTCGGTTGCCTCTTCGGAGTATGCAGCTTTGGTACCAATCATTTTAAGGTGCTTATCAGGTATATTGTAATTGTGGCAGCATGATCCGTGTCGTCGTAGGCCAAATCTTTTACCATAAAATAATTATAGTTATAATAAATGTGGTTAAAGATAATTAAAATTATACCTTATTAACAGAATTGCGTTAATTTACTACCCGTATCATTTAAGAGTTTTACCTCATCGTTATTAAGACTTTCGTATAGATTCTTATAAGCAATTTGCCTGCTTGAGCTTTTGCAAAACCATGCGTATGTCCACTCACGAGAAACTCAAGGGTTTGAGGCAATGTCTGCTTGCAAGCAGCGTTTACAGCTAATTGCACAGAGTGACACACACATTTTATCAATATTAAAGTTGGAATCTCCTTTTTAAGTTCAGCGGTGACCACTTACATGGCGGAAACATATCGAAGCTAAGAAAATTCATCTAAAACTAAGATCCAATAGCCTCCATTGGCTCTTAAACACTCGCTCCCCCCTCTGCCTGGACTTCAAGGTCCTGCTCTACAATTCAACGCTTAAGCCAGTCTGGACTTACGGCTCCCAGTTGTGGGGAAACGCGAGCAACAGCAACATCGACATTATCCAGCGAGCACAATCAAAAATCCTGCGAACAATCACTGGGGCACCATGGTATGTTCGGAACGAAAACATCCATAGCGATCTGGGCATACCACCGGTCAAAGATGAAATATCAAAGCAGAAAGCGGCCTACCATAACAAGCTTACAATGCATCCAAATAACCTCGCAAGGAACCTAACACGGGTTTCGAACAGAACTCGTCTTCATCGAAACGATCTACCAGCCCAGCAATAAATATTAGGGCCCGTTAGTCTAAATCAGCGGTCGGCAGCGTCCTATTAAGTGAGCATAGGGAATTGTTCTGCCCATCCTCTGCCACTCACGTACACTGTAGAACAGCGGTCTGCGCACACACACTGATGAGCAGCCCCGTGCAATTTACTCACACAAATATAAAACAAAATGTCGTTGTATGCGTGTGCCGACCGCTGGTCTAAATTCAGTCTACGTGACTGTAAGTTAAGTTATATTCTTAAGATTTGATACACTTATTGTTAGTCTCATATAGAGAAGATTCAATAAATAAAGCATATTAAAAAAAAAAAAAAAAAGCGGTGACCCCTCCTTTCTTACCGAGCATTACATTTGCGTTGTCTGTTCCAATGCCTATGAGGTTTTTTAATGGAAGTTTTAGGTGCATCAATTCCGCACGCAGACATTCGGTGAAGCATGAAGCAGTTCCACTTTCAATTGAAAATAAAGTCAAAAATGTTGACACAATTTTTTTGTGCTCAACACTGTGATAAATTATAGCAACACCTAAAAAGTTATACATCGAGTATTATATTACTATAAACGAGTAGATGTCGATTTGCGTCATGTTCCACCAGCCCAAACCAAAAGACCCAAAATTCTGGAAAAAATTGGGTCTGAATCGTGTGTTAGAGGAGGTGTGCACTAAGAAAGGATTTTTTAAAATTCGGCTCCTAAGGACTCCCAGGACTCTCGAAAAATGCGAAATTGCTTGATTAAAACATCAACCATTTCCACAGTTTTCAACCGACTTCCGGTTGGGGCACTTAATTAATTTTTCCGCACCGATTATGCAATCGGATCCGTTTTTGGTTTAAAGTGTGGAACTATGCCATACAATCAGTAAGGTATTTTTTTTTTTTTTTGGGACCCACGGCTGATTTTATATGATTTTTTTTGTAAGATTGCGGGGATTGCGGGGGCTTTTTTGGCAGCACGTTGTTTTTGTTATACCCTTGCAGAGGGTATTATAATTTCAGTCAGATATTGTAACGCAGTGAAGGAGACGTTTCCGACCACATAAAGTATATATATTCTTGATCAGCACCAATAGCCGAGTCCATCTAGCTATGTCCGTCTGTCCGTCTGTCTGTCTGTCCGTTTCTATGCGAACTAGTCTCTCAGTTTTAAAGCTATCGCAATGAAACTTTCCCAAAAGTCTTCTTTCTATTGCAGGTAGTACATATGTCGGAGCGTGCCGGATCGGACCACTATATCTTAAGGCTCCCATACGAATAATCAAACAAATATAAGAAAATTCATTGTTACTTTGCAGGAAGTAGGCGTTTTGATTTCTGACAACTTAAAAAGGTATTTCTTTTATCTGCAAGGGTATATAAGCTTGGCTGGCCGAAGGTAGCTTCCTTTCTTGTTTTTTGTATGCTTTTGAACACAGCTCTCACAAAAACAACGTCAGCAGAAGCAGAGCGAGAGAGTAGAGAGCAGAGAGAGAGTCATTTGGAGCGAAGGAGATGTTTGTTTCTGGTTTGGAAACACCTGATCAAAATTTGACTATTTGGATACTAGAACGTATTACCTAATTGACGCAATTCTAAGTCAAAGTGTGTAGCCAACCGGTAAAAAGCATAAAAAATTTTCATTTTGATTTAAAAAAAAATTTAGAATGGTTTTCAAGGGAAAAACTTTCAGACGTCACATTTGAATGTAAGAAACGCAATGACACACACACACATCGACAAATTGGCATGTACATAAGTATGTAATGATTAAATTAGGATAAAATAACAGATCACCTAATGGATGCAATTCTAAATCAAAATGTGTATGTATCCCGTAAAATATTAAGGAGTTTTAGTTTCTGGGCTCTACTCGAAATCTGTAAAAAAAATTACAGAAACTATTGAGATATACGTATACATACGTACATATGCATTTTTGTACTTTAAAACAATAAAATGCGTGCAATAATATATGCGTGCACAAATAACATTCCACTTTAAGAAAAGGTAGTATTCGCACAACGTTGATAATCTGGAAATTGTACTAGCCAAAACATACCCACAAAAATGAAAAAAAGTTGGTTTTAAATTGTGTTAAAGGCGGGGGGGGAAATTGTTGGAAAATTGCGTCTCCAAAAGGCTCACACGTCGAATTACATCCACAGTTTTCACTAAAAAGAGTTGGAGCTTTATGTGCGTTTTTTTTTAATTTTCCTTATTTCCGAAAGTATTTAACTCCAGCTGTTGATCCCCAGCCGACATTGGGCCACTTCTTTTTTTGTTTACCGATCCTGCGGGCGGATCCGTTTTCGCTTAAACCATTTTGTCCGTAGCCTTTCATAGATTCTTTTTAAGCTTTTAAGGTTTTTGGGGGTTAGATCTGTTCGAAAAAAACAGTAAAAAAATAGTACGAGTTTTTCTCTGCATTCTCTTAGTTAACCAAAATGATAAATTTAGGCTACCAGAACGGTGGAGTTAAGGTGGGAATAAGGTGAGGTTAGTGCGGGGTTAAGTTGCGATTAAGGATGTATTAGATAGATTAGGGTAAAAGTAATGTAAAGAAAGAGTGAAAGTGAGAAAGGTAAGGTTCGTTTGGACTTTAGCGAGGATAAGGTGGGTCTAGGTGACAAACAAGTTTTAATAAGAAAAGGTGAAGTTAAAGTAAGTAAGTAAAGTAAGGAACATTTTTTTCAGGTGAGACTAAAGTTAGGTTAGCTAAGAAGAGGAAAAACTTGTGTTAAGGTGAAAACAGCATTAAGGTGCTAAAAAAGTGTGCCAAGGGTGAGCATAAAATAGGTGGGGTTAAGGTGAAGTAATATAAGGGTTAATGCGGTGTTAAGGTAAGGTATGCTATGGTTACGAGGATATGGATAGAATATTAGTGCGTTCTAGGTGGGTTTACTGTTTAGCTAAGGTTAGGCGGGATTTTACTCGGATGTTCTTTGCTAAAAGTAGCGGATCACTAGCCGAGTCGACCTAGCCATTTCCGTCTGTCCGTATGTCTGTCTGACTGTATGAGCGCTGGGATCTCAGAAACTACAAAAGCTAAATGGTTGGGATTAATGACACACTGTTAAATCTATTCTACCCTTTCTTTCCAACAGGGACCTTTTGATTGTTTTGGGTGACTTCAATCTCCCTGATATTTATTGGTCCCCTCCTACTGACTCACTTGTCGCTATACCTTTATCCGCCCATGATTTTGTGGATGGCCTTTAAGAATTATCGTTAGAGAAAGTTAGTTTTATACGAAATTCATTAAATAGACAATTTGATCTTGTGTTTGATTCAGAGCCGTCTGAAGTCACGGTATCTAGAATTGACGCTCTTGTGGTACCAAAAGACCGATACCATCCAACAATGGAATTGACAATTTGCATCCCCTACCTTGATACCCTCTCTCTCGCTAAGCGTAAGTCATCGGCTTTGCCTTCATTGGTTCGATAAAACTCAATGGAGGCATCGACAGATTCTGAAATTGCTGATTAATTTGCCGACTTTTTCCAAACTACTTATAGCTCGTCTTCTTGGTCAAATTCAAACTACCCTAAAAGGTAGAAGAAAGTTCTCTCTTAAGAGATTTAACAATAACAACGGAGACTTATTCTCCCGGTCCTGATGGACTTCCTGGGTGTGTGCTTAAGTTTTGTGCATCAACCATTTGTAAACCTATTCTTAAACTTTTTCATTTGTCTTTTTCATCATCAGTATTTTAAAACTATCTGGAAGGATTGTTTTGTTATTCCACTTCACAAAAAGGGTGCAAAGGCGGATGCCCAGAATTAGAGAGGTATTTCTAAATTGTCGGCAAATTCGAAAAGCTTTTGAACGTATTATCACTTCTCATTTGCAACACTTATGTTCCTCGCTAATAACACCGAGTCAGCATGGTTTTGTTAAGCAAAGATCGACTAACACCGACATACTTGAATTGTCATCTATTGTAATAAATGGATTTAACAATAAAATGCAGACTGACGTTATATATACAGATTTCAATAAAGCCTTTGCCTCTGTTAACCACTCTCTTTTTTATTCAAATTAGATTTTCTTGGGCTTCCATGTAATCTATTAACTTTGCTGTTTACTTTGTTTTTTAACGATCTTCCCTCTATCATGGCGTCACTCGCCGGGTCACAGGATATCTGTATCGGAGGTTGGGTAGTATACAGCAAATGAACTGTCTACTGGTTAGTTGTTGCACCCAGCACTTGTAACTAGGTGGACGTTGGACAGTGGTGCGCAATATGAGGATCTGAAGACCCAGCGACAGCCTCTGTTGATTGCGATGGTAGATGAGTAACAGACAGTGGTTATTCTGAGACGGATTTTATTAAACAAGCTTTGCGGTATTTATAGGTACAAAAGTGCTTACGTTAGCAAAATGCGTAGAAAGGGAAAATGACATTACAGATTATGACTGTGGACGGCAGTACCGGTAGTTACGAATGCGCAAAGAGACTTCTATATATAGCCGCAGAATTAAAATTTTACCATGGTAGTCCGATCGAAACAAATAAAATACCGATCGAAAGGTATTTCAGTCTCTTCAATTTTTGATACTACGTCCTTCAGAAGTTGATTGGTTCAGGAGAAATTTCGGTGAAAGTGGAAAAAGTGAAATTTATAAAAAATGGGTATTATTGAACGGATCACAGATTCTAAACGCCTAATGCAAGAGACATGTTTTACACCTCATTGGAAAGATAAATTTGAGATCTAAGCACGTTACCTTGATATTATTGGTCCTACTAAAATCTCTGCAAAAATTGGGGATAAATGAAATTTTTGAGTACAGGTTTTTCGCAATTTTTTCAAAAACTAGTCAGTGATTTTAAAACAAGAGAGAACGCTATAGTTGAGTACTCAGTTCGGCTAAGAGTTTTACTAGTCGAAAAATATTATTCTTTTAGTGTGGCCGAAATTTTCGGAGTTCATCCGCAATGCATGTAGCATGGTCATACTCTCAATCAGCTGGGCTTGTTGACAAACAGCAAACATAAACTAGGCTTAAGCCTAGTACTCAGTTCGGCTAAGAGTTTTACTAGTCGAAAAAGATTATTCTTTTAGTGTGGCCGAAGTTTTCGGAGTTCATCCGCAATGCATGTAACATGGTCTTACTCTCAATAAGCTCGGTTTGTTGACAAGCAGCAAACATCAACTGGCGCCAATTTTAAAATATTTCTAAATGTTGAGCCGACCTGGGTCGCAAGCTTTAAATTTGCTGTTCGCATGGCAATATGTATTGCCGAAACTCCTGCAGGTGTTTTTCAGTGGTTATTGGTGTTTTCCTTTCATTTATAATTTGTTATTGGGTCACCGCTTCTGCACAAACACAGCCAAAGATCAAATTTTCTATTCTTTGGGCCGCGGCTAAAGGCGTTCATCGGAATTCATCCGCTAAATCTGGTATTTTTTTGGTATTTCCTTACCATTTCCTTAACTCACCTGAGTACCGCGGTGAAAAAAGTCGCGGCTAAAGACGTTAGCTACCTATTTGCCTCTCGCTTACTCCTATGGTTAGCTAGCAATTTTCGTCGTACTGAGTACTAGGCTTAGGGCCGGTTTCTCGAGTGCCGGCTAACATTTCTCGAACAGATAAAGTCCCTGCTAAGGCATTTTGGCTTTCTCGAGCATCAATGTGAGAGCTAACTTTGACAGGGACTCGGACTCCCTGTTAAGCGTTTTCGGCTTGATAAAATGACAGCTGATTTCCCAAAGCCAACTAAGAGGAAGAAACGAAATCACAGCTGACTTTGCCATTGAATTTTACCCAAACAGCTGATGAAATAATCAAAGAACGCCATTTTTGCGCTTTACAGCACAATTCTTTGCTCTAACAGCACTCTGTAATTGTTTCTCGTTCAGATAAATTAAAGGAGTCGAGAAAGCCGATTTACTTTTACGAACAGTTTATCTGGTCTTTAAGTTTTTTTAAGATAGCTATCAGGGACTTTGACAGGGACTCGAGAAACCGTCCCTTAAAGGTAAAGAAATCCACTTTACAAAACGGTCAGAAAAAATGTCCCGAGCGTATGTGTTTGAAACTGCATAAATAAACAACTGAAAACAATTTTTGAGTAAAACCAAACCATTTCACAGCGATATAATTGGACAACTTTCTAAAAAAAATTGAAATAAAATAAATAGCTAAAATTTGGTGTTGAATGTACAAACTCCACATCTATTTTTGTGACGAGAGAATACAGCAGATTTTAAACAACATCTTAATAACTAAAAGTGGTACTAAATCAAGATTTTTACACAAAATAGATCTTGGGAAGAGTAACGAGTCAAGCCCATTATTAATATTAAAACCGATTTTTTTTAAATTTTTTTCGACTTTAAATGTGTAAATGTCCCGAGCGACAATATGGAAGTTCCCATTTTGAGTCAATGAGAATACCGATTAGAGAATTACTGTTTGTTATGTTGTAAACCGCATTCAGAACCAGTGAGATTACCGACAAAAGAAATACCGTTTTAATATGCTTCAAAAATCTGGAACAGCGTTCAGATACATAGTTGAATATCATATACAAGTGTTTCAGTAAATTGTCAAATAGTGCGCAGACAAAATTTTGTTAAATTATTCACGATTACCTACATGAATAAACGTGCAAGCCACATTTTTGTTTACTTCGCTCAAGCTGATTACGACATGTTTTACTTATATTAATAATAGTGTCATAAGGGCAACAAAAAAGGGTATTAGTCTAGAAGAGGGGCCTGTGCCCCAAAAATCGCGATAAAATTACCCTCGATGGACCGCGATTTCTTAAGAATGCATAAGATTATCGGCGGAAATGCATGGTTCTCTTGTAATTGCATTTTAAAGTTGTGTGTTTTGCTATAAAAACAAAGTAGCATTTTCTAGGATTTTTAGGTATTTTGTGACATTTTGCAATAAAAAAAAGGGATTTCCGTTTGTTGTCAAAATTATAAGCGTTCGAAAAAATTCGACAAAAATGTGAAATTGTTTTTATAGCAGGCCAGACCCCACAACCGCGAATTAAATGTCCTCGATGGACCGTGATTCCTTAAGAACTCAAATGACCATGGATGACCATCATATACCTTTTTAAAATGAATCTTAAGAAATCGCGGTCCAAGGAGGATCAACTTTTTTTGGGGTCTTAGTCGTTATCAAAGCCAATTACGAGAGTTGTTACCCATAGTTAGCGGGTCCTAGGGTTTTCAACTGGTTTAGTACCTGCTTATACTTGTAATTCATTTTTAATAAAATTCTATATAAACTATAAACTCTAAAATCAATCAAAGGTTGGATTTTATATTGATTTTTTACGTTGGTAAAAACGGGTACAGCCCTGTTAGAGCCCTGTTGTGTCAGTTAACAGCTGTAAACGGCCAAAAAATTACCGTTGTCGCAAGCATCAAAAATGCATATCAAATTAATTTGCTGGTGGATTGTCGTGATCAATGGCTTAAATTCTTCGTTAATGTCCAGTCGTCAAGAAAAAAACATAAAACTAATTTCCGTTTTTAGGCGTGTATTTTTAACGAAGCTATTTATGCCAGCATTTTTGCATTTTTTCTCACTTTTTCAACTTTGACACAGTGTAGCTTCTAAACTAATGAATGGAACTCAATGCTGTGTATTAGAGGTTATAGAGGTTATTCTATTTCCTGTAAAATGAGTCTTTGATGACCGAAATCGGTTCACCACAACTCGAGTTAGAAATTCAAAAATTGTCAAAAACGTTTTTTACACTTTAAAATAGATTGGTTCCATAAAAAAAATGTTAAGTGCCTTTTTCTTAATCTGAAAGACGTACCTTACCGAAAAACAAAGGTTTCTTTCATGGTATATTTCATCGTTTTTCTGGTAAACTAGTTTAATTAGACATCGGATTTTAGGTTTTTTTTATTTGTGGTCTAAAAATTAATTTTCAATAATAGATTTAAGTTAATCAATTGTAGTAACAAGTAGCCAGAAAAGGATTTATCCATTGGCGATATATAGATAAATAAATATAAAATCTAAAAAAAAAACTAATAAACCTATAAAAATACAAGCTTTAAGAAAATAATGGCATATCGGAAAAATTCAGTTTTTTAGGTCAAAAAAAGGTTAAGGAATATGCTAAGCATATTTTGACCTATTTTGTTTAGGTCAAACAAGGTGAAAAAAGGTCGAGTTTTATTTCAAATTCAATGATATAATGTTCAATGATTTTATGTTGTTGCCGGGGCAGAGTATAATTATACCCGTTACTCGTAGAGTAAGAGGGTATATTATATTCTTGATCAGGGTCAGTAGCCGAGTCGATCTAGCCATGTCTGTCTGTCCGTCTGTCTGTCTGTCTGTCCGTCTGTATTAACGCGGAGATCTCGGAAACTACAAAAGCCAGAAGGTTGGGATTACCCACACATATTCTTGGGGTTCCTACGCAGCGCAAGATCGTTTCAGCCGAGAGCCACGCCTCCTCTAACGTTCACAATCGCCTTAAACGATTTTAAAAGGTGTCTGGCGCCCACACCTATTAAAGATTTCGGTAAAGTAAAAATTCTGTTTTATTGTATTTTTCAATAACTATCGAAATGTAGAAGAAATTTTTCAAACCGGACCATTCGTTAATAAGTTATGCGCGATCAAAGTTTTATATCTCCCTCGCACTCCCTTTGCCTGAGTAACGGGTATCTGATAGTCCGGGCACCTGCCTATAGCGTTCTCTCTTGTTTTAGCTTGTTATTTTCTCATAAATTTTTGTTTTTGTCTTTGCGTTGTTGTTTTTTACTACCGTAACAATGAAAGGAGTTTTAAGTCAGAGTAAAGTAGTATTTGTGGTTTATAATTTTGTTATATTTTGTATCCTGTATTAAATTACAATAATTATTAGTTAAGTAGGCATTTAAGCTCTGTAACAAACAGTTCTGATGTCAAATGTTCAAATTTCATATGAGAGAACAAACTCTATATGCTTTCAGGTGAAAGATATGTAAAAAGGTCGAATTTGCAAAAATACGCCGCGTTCAAAATAATCTACGTTACGTGAAACAAATTTGTGTGCAATCCAAAAAATTTTTGGACTGCTCGTTTAAAATATGTTTTTACCTAAAATCCGATGCCTAGTGATAATATACCTATATTTTAAAGTGGTTATGTTATATTTAAATACTAGCTTTACCCAGAGCGACTTCGTTCGCTTAAAATTAGTTTATAGTACGGTTGTCAGGACTTTCTTATTAGAGCGTTTTTTTGAAAACCTTTGTGTAAACAACCTATTGTAGAAGATCCTTCATGAGAGAGAATCGGAATGCTACTGGCAGAGCTATATAATAAATGAATGTGATTTTTGTAAAAGTAGTGAATTTGTATACTTTCTATCAGTTACAATACTATCAATGCAATTTTAATTTGCGCACAAATGTACACTTGTTTGTAAATTGTTTCAAATTTGTTGTTTTGAATGAAACGAAAACATTTGTACACACACGAAAAGATTGGCATCCCATACAAAAGTAGCGAAGTATTGGGTTGGCCAGAAAGTCATGTCGTTTTTTTTCAATATTTTCAAAAATGATTTATTTATATCAGGACTTATAATTAATCAATTATGTATTGGCCGTTTTGTTCGACCACTAATGAACATCTCTCGGGCAGCTGCATAATTCCGCGCTCGAAGAACTTTTGGTCTTTTCCAGCAAAGAATCGAGACAAGTGGTTTTCGACAGCCTCATCTGAATCAAAGTTTTTACCATTCAAAGAGTTTTGAAGAGAGCGAAACAAATGGTAATCTGAAGGTGCTAAGTCCGGACTATAAGGTGGATGTGGTAGCAATTCAGCTCCGTTAATTTTTGCCGAGTGACCAAATATGTGTGGGGCCTAGCGTTGTCATGGTGAAAGACTATACCCTTGCGATTAGCTAGTGCTGGCTCCTATTCTTTAATTTTTTCCGCCAAATTGGATAGTTGGCGACAGAACACATCTGAATTGATGGTTTCATTCCGTCCCAGCAGCTCAAAGTGCACTACACCCTTCCAATTCCACCAAACAGACAGCATAACTTTCCTCTGATGGATATCGGCCTTGCTCCATGATCTTTTTCGTTGAACATTATTGTAAACAACCCACTTTTCGTCGCCAGTAATGATCCGCTTCAAAAAAGGATCGTTTTTAATCCGTTGCAGCAGAGAATGGCAGATATTGATACGCTTAGTTAGGTGATTTTCCTTTAAGTTATGCGGAACCCAAACATCGAACTTGCTTACGTAGCCAAGTTTCTTCAAATGGTTTTCAACCGTTGTATGCGACACACTGAGCTTCTCTGACATCTCCCGCGTTGAATAACGTCGGTTTTCATCCAGCAAAGCCTGAATTTGTTCGTCAAAAACGGCCGATGGGCGACCAGAACGTGGGGCGTCTTTAACTCCAAAATCTCCAAGCCTGAATTTGGCAAACCAGCGCTGACATTGGCGATCACTCATGGCATCTTTACCATACACTTCGCACACTTTTTCGCGAGCTTCGACCGCTTTTTTTCCTTTTCGGAAATAAAAAAGCAAAACATGCCGAAAATGCTCACTTTGATCCTCCATGTTTAATTTGCTATAGCTTCCACAAATGTTATCGAATAATTACCAAATTTTCATCGAAAGTACCTAAGACAATAAGCTTTAAAACGATACTAAAATGTGTGACCCGGGTGCTCGATTAGTCGTAAATAAATTAGATTCAAAACGATTACTAATAAAAACGACATGACTTTCTTGCCCACCCAATAACTTATTATTTTCCGATTCCACATTTGATTGATAATTATTCATTTTAAGCTCGACAAATTTTGCATTGGCTGAAAGGAAATTAATATTTATACCCGTTACTCGTAGAGTAGAAGGGTATATTGTATTCGTGCAAAAGTATGTAACAGCTAGAAGGAAGCGTTTCCGACCCCATAAAGTATATATATTCTTGATCAGGATCACTAGCCGAGTCGATCTAGCCAGGTCCGTCTGTCCGTCTGTCTGTCCGTATGAACGCTGAGATCTCGGAAACTATAAAAGCTAGAAGGTTGAGATTTCACACACATATTCTTGGGCTTCCTACGCAGCGCAAGTTTGTTTCATCGAGGTGCCACGCCCCCCCTAACGCTCACAATCGCCATAAACGATTTTCAAATGTGTCTGGAGGCCACATCTTTTAAGATTTTATATAGTGTTTATTAATACCTATCGAAATGTAGAATACATTTTTCAAATCGGACCATTCATTAAAAAGTTATACGCATTCAAAATTGTTTATATATCTATCGTCCTCGCACTCCCTTTAGCTGAGTTACGATTATTAGATAGTCGGGACACCATCCCGAGAGCAGCGTTCGCACTCCCTTTAGCTGAGTGACGGGTATTAGATAGTCGGGACACCAACCCGACTATAGCGTTCTCTCTTGTTTTATTTGTATTTAAGCACATTATGTACTTTTAAGTAGAAACATACACACACTTTGTGTGTATGAATTGTATTGTACTTGTATTGTACATATAAGCAAATCAAAACATATCCAAATATACAAATGTACATACGTATTTGGTCAAAAGTTCGAATCTTAAGATTAACAATTAACTTGGAACCATTTTGGCTTTGCTTACAGAATTATTAGTAATTTTTTATTTTCTTCCATGGTGGAAATTAAATAAGGCTCTTACTTCTGCTACAAAATGAAAAATATTTTTTTTAAAATAAAACCTAAGCATTTGATCCACAGGACTGACTATTGATCGAAAATCATATTGATCGGAACAGCAGTTTAAGTTTTAAAAATCCAAAACAAATTTGAACTTAAATTGCCCCTTTCCCCTCCTCCTACCACACAGCACTATCCCTCCCCCTCATCAGATTTCTTGCCTGTTGCTCTCTCGGCCGACGCTCTCTTGGCATCCGCTCTCTGGGTTTCGCTCTCTCGGCAGGCTCCCACAAAATGCAACGCAATAACTTAGAAAATCTAAATAAATTCGTTAAAAATACTTAAAAAAATGTTAAAAACTTGAAAAATAAAACTTTAGCATTTGGGCCATAGAATAACTAATGATCCAAAAATCATCTTGATCGGAGCAGCGGTTTAGATTTTTTAAATCGAAAAGTTAATTTTAAATGAAGCCCCCAAATTATGGGGGATATCGAAATTTCTTTTAGATTTCTAATTAGGCCTTTTCAAGACCTAAAATTCTGCAAAATCCAAATTTTGAAATTCCAACCACTTTAGAAGTTAGGCTTAAGTACATATAGGGGGGTGTCACAGAAACCGGGGACGGATTTGGGGACGGTTGGTTTCTAAACCAACCGATCAAAACCGTTGGTGTCACAGAAATTCGAGAGATTTCCTTTTTTCGGAAAATTTACGAAAAACGACCAGGGCTGGATGCATACACTAAATATCGAATATTCAATAATTATCGAATTTTTTTTGACTTATTTGGACTATTTTCCAATAAGTTTTAAACTTAAATTATGTTTTTCTTGCAAAATTACAAAAAGAATACCTGCTTAAAGCGCATATCGTACACAATAAAAGAAAAAAATTGAAAATTTGAATTACCCGCCAAGCTACATATTGCAGCCCTGAACAGCGGTTTGCCTCGGCTGCGTTGGTTTACTTACATTTGTAAGTTGGCAAGAATTTTAAAAGCGAACCAAAATGCCATCTGCACGAACTCTTGCTCTAGAGTACTTGTGAAGGCATAAACTGCGAGAGGCTAGGATGCAGAGGAGAATCCCTTGAAGCGGTTTTACATGGTAGTCCATGGGGATTTAACTCATTGGCCAGGCCCTTCCAAGCAGTGGTCACAAGAACGCGGCCGCCCTGAGTAAATTCTTTGGCAATGTCGATATTATCGCGAATGAATCGAAAGAACATGGCGTCTTACGCTGGTGACCTATGTTTACTCCTGAAAACTAGCAAAGTTTATTAGTTTAAATTAATAATAAACAAAAATTTTTTACTTTTACTTACATGTCTTCTTCTTCTTCACAGCCGGAAATTTTTCCGGCAAAAATAGGACATTTTTCACGACAGTGCTGCCACCTTTTTGCAAAGGCGGCATGTTTTTATTAATTTCTCAATAACTACAACTTATTTTACCATGCAATTTTTACCAGAAATAAGTTTTATTTTTAACTACAATACTAAGTACCTTTGAATAAATAATTCTTTAACACAACATTTCGATAACCACTCCGAAATTTGGTATTTTAAAGTTCGAGCTAGTTGGTACCACTGTCAGGTTGGACGGTTTTCCGACGGATTTTTTTTAGCTAATTTTTTTGAGAGTTTTTATAAAAAGCATATTTTTAAATATAACCCGAAGTAAGTATAAAAATCGTAGTATGCAGATAGTTCATTATATTAATTAGATTTGTCTTAAATAAAGTTGTATTTTTGGGAAACATTTGTAAGTTGGTTAATTTTATCAAAACGTCCGGCAAAGTACGGGGGATTTAGAAACCGTCAAAAATGACGTCTGCGACACCGAGATTTGCTATTCGGGGGAAATTCGGTTGGAATGGTTTTTTGTGACACCCCCGATAATTCTTTTTTGCTGGATGTTGGAGCTGTTTGGGGCCACTGGGGGGACATGTCGGACCTTAGTGGGCGCCGTCGCCCCTAATGGAATACTGTGCAAAAATTTGGCTGCTGTAGCTCTTAAGGTTTGGGCTGTGGTCGTATCCACTTAAAAATCGGTCTTTCATTTTATAATCTTTAGAAATTTACATCGAGTATTATAAAAATGTCGATTTGCGTCATGTTCCACCAGCCCAAACCAAAAGACCCAAAATTCTGGAAAAAATTGGGTCTGAATCGTGTGTTAGAGGAGGTGTGCACTAAGAAAGGATTTTTTAAAATTCGGCTCCTAAGGACTCCCAGGACTCTCGAAAAATGCGAAATTGCTTGATTAAAACATCAACCATTTCCACAGTTTTCAACCGACTTCCGGTTGGGGCACTTAATTAATTTTTCCGCACCGATTATGCGATTTTTGGTTTAAAGTGTGGAACTATGCCATACAATCAGTAAGGTATTTTTTTTTTTTTTTGGGACCCACGGCTGATTTTATATGATTTTTTTTGTAAGATTGCGGGGATTGCGGGGGTTTTTTTGGCAGCACGTTGTTTTTGTTTTTTGTATGCTTTTGAACACAGCTCTCACAAAAACAACGTCAGCAGAAGCAGAGCGAGAGAGTAGAGAGCAGAGAGAGAGTCATTTGGAGCGAAGGAGATGTTTGTTTCTGGTTTGGAAACACCTGATCAAAATTTGACTATTTGGATACTAGAACGTATTACCTAATTGACGCAATTCTAAGTCAAAGTGTGTAGCCAACCGGTAAAAAGCATAAAAAATTTTCATTTTGATTTAAAAAAAAATTTAGAATGGTTTTCAAGGGAAAAACTTTCAGACGTCACATTTGAATGTAAGAAACGCAATGACACACACACACATCGACAAATTGGCATGTACATAAGTATGTGATGATTAAATTAGGATAAAATAACAGATCACCTAATGGATGCAATTCTAAATCAAAATGTGTATGTATCCCGTAAAATATTAAGGAGTTTTAGTTTCTGGGCTCTACTCGAAATCTGTAAAAAAAATTACAGAAACTATTGAGATATACGTATACATACGTACATATGCATTTTTGTAGTTTAAAACAATAAAATGCGTGCACAAATAACATTCCAATTTAAGAAAAGGTAGTATTCGCACAACTTTGATAATCTGGAAATTGTACTAGCCAAAACATACCCATAAAAATTAAAAAAAAATGGTTTTAAATTGTGTTAAAGGCGGGGGGGAAATTGTTGGAACATTGCGTCTCCAAAAGGCTCACACGTCGAATTACATCCACACTTTTCACTAAAAAGAGTTGGAGCTTTATGTGCGTTTTTTTTTAATTTTCCTTATTTCCGAAAGTATTTAACTCCAGCTGTTGATCCCCAGCCGACATTGGGCCACTTCTTTTTTTGTTTACCGACCCTGCGGGCGGATCCGTTTTCGCTTAAACCATTTTGTCCGTAGCCTTTCATAGGTGTGTTATTTTTTATATATTCTTTTTTAAGCTTTTAAGGTTTTTTGGGGTTAGATCTGTTCGAAAAAAAACAGTAAAAAAATAGTACGAGTTTTTCTCTGCATTCGCTTAGTTAACCAAAATGATAAATTTAGGCTACCAGAACGGTGGAGTTAAGGTGGGAATAAGGTGAGGTTAGTGCGGGGTTAAGTTGCGATTAAGGATGTACTAGATAGATTAGGGTAAAAGTAATGTAAAGAAAGAGTGAAAGTGAGAAAGGTAAGGTTCGTTTGGACTTTAGCGAGGATAAGGTGGGTCTAGGTGACAAACAAGTTTTAATAAGAAAAGGTGAAGTTAAAGTAAGTAAGTAAAGTAAGGAAAATTTTTTTTCAGGTGAGACTAAAGTTAGGTTAGCTAAGAAGAGGAAAAACATGTGTTAAGGTGAAAACAGCATTAAGGTGCTAAAAAAGTATGCCAAGGGTGAGAATAAAATAGGTGGGGTTAAGGTGAAGTAATATAAGGGTTAATGCGGTGTTAGGGTAAGGTATGTTATGGTTAGGAAGATATGGATAGAATATTAGTGCGTTCTAGGTGGGTTTACTGTTTAGCTAAGGTTAGGCGGGATTTTACTCGGATATTCTTTGCTAAAAGTAGCGGACAACGTCGCTTTGGGTATTGCTAGTTTATTTATAAAATATTTACATATGGTTCTTTTACAAGCCGAACGGATTTGGCGAAATATATTTGTTCACATTTTTGATTCCTGAAACTATTTTTACGTGTACTTTTCAGGATTTTTTTTTTTAGTTTGCCAAAAGACGTCAATTTTGAAAAAGTACCCTCTCATTGAAAATCTTTATCTCCGGTTGTAGTAATCCGATTGAACCGAAACATAAAACCGAAACACTTTTAAATATACAATTCTCAGTCGGGCTTAGGAGTCTTTACAAAAATATTTGTAAGTCACTGAGACACTGGGCTAAAAAGTTATATTCACCTTTCGTGAACATGGATTTTTTGACGACTATCTTGAAAGTCTTCCGCTCTTTTCGAAACCAGAGGAGGACATTTGGGGAATTTTAGAGTAGGGATGATATCGGCACACTCCGTATCCGCCTAAACGGTGTATTCTTCATCCTCGCGACCTTGCTTTACACAGAAAATTCCACGGGCTGGACCTTCGGGCAAGGCCGCAGCCGGACTACTTGACTGGCCGGGAAGGATCGGACCTCTCCTCTAACTACCAGGACAAACGGGTGGAAGGACCTAACCTTTCCACTAACCACCTGATTAAACAACGGACATGGAAGGATCTAGCCTTTCCACTATCTACCAGACTGAACAAGGACGGAAGGATCTAGCCTTTCCATTAGCTACTGAGTTAGGATCTAGCCTTTCCACTATCTACCAGACGGACCACGGGCGGAAGGATCTAGCCTTTCCATTAACTAGTGGGTTAATCAAGGGGGCGGAAGGATTTAGAATTTCCACTAAATACGGGGTTAAGTAAGGGCGGAAGGATCTAGCCTTTCCACTAAATACGGGGTTAAGTAAGGATGAAAGGATCTAGCCTTTCCACTAAATACGGGATTAAGTAAGGATGGAAGGATCTAGCCTTTCCACTAAATACGGTGTTAAGTAAGGGCGGAAGGATCTAGCCTTTCCACTAAATACTGGGTTACGTGGGCATGGAAGGATTCAGCCTTTCCACTAACTACCGTATTGCGCGACTCCTGTCGTTAATTTATAATAGTTACCCGAGTCGGGTTCCGACTACCGAATGTGGTTTCTAATCGGGAAAAAAAGAAGGGGGGAGGGGCAAAATAATTAACACCAAGATCGTTTTCGTTATTATTTGCGCAATTTATTCACTTGTTTTAATCTTCGACTTCACCGCATTTTTATACCCGTTACTCGTAGAGTAAAAGGGTATATTGTATTCGTGCAAAAGTAACTAACAGGGAGAAGGAAGCGTTTCCGACCCCATAAAGTATATATATTCTTGATCAGGATCACTAGCCGAGTCGATCTAGCCATGTCCGTCTGTCCGTCTGTCCGTCTGTCCGTCCGTCCGTCTGTCCGTCCGTCCGTCCGTCCGTCCGTCCGTCCGTCCGTCCGTCTGTCTGTATGAACGCTGAGATTTCGGAAACTATAAAAGCTAGAAGGTTGAGATTTCACACACATATTCTTGGGCTTCCTACGCTGCGCAAGTTTGTTTCATCGAGGTGCCACGCCCCCCCTAACGCCCACAATCGCCATAAACGATTTTCAAATGTGTCTGGAGGCCACATCTTTTAAGATTTTAAAAATATATAAACGCAATTTTATAGTGTTTATTAATACCTATCGAAATGTAGAAGACATTTTTCAAATCGGACCATTCATTAAAAAGTTATACGCAATCAAAATTGTTTATATATCTATCTCCCTCGCACTCCCTTTAGCCCCAATAGATAGTCGGGACACCAACCCGAGTACAGCGTTCGCACTCCCTTTAAGCAGGCCATCCACAGTCGAATTTGTTCGGCGAACATGTTCGTGTGTTCATCGTTAGTGGTAGTGTTCGCGCTCAAATTTCATATAAATTTGTTCGGAGTTTTGTTCGACAAAGATAGAAACGATTCTATCTTGCCTGTGTTCGACTGTGGATGGCCTGCTTTAGCTGAGTGACGGGTATTAGATAGTCGGGACACCAACCCGACTATAGCGTTCTCTCTTGTTCCTTCTGCGCACGTGACCACTTCGATCGAGAGCCCGAAGCCAAGAGAGCGAACCTCCTCGTAGTGCGTCTGCGTTACGTTTTTTTCTTTTCCCTGTTTTCTTACTTTTTTTTTTTTGATTTTTAGTATTTTCCGCAGTATTTTAGTGTCCATGATAAATATCAGTTGCCCACACCTGATTTCACCCAGGGGTTGCCACCCCGGGTGAGTGGTTCGGAAACCCAACTAAAGATTTTAATTTTAACCAACCTAAACATATTTTACTTCATGACTTCTTGTCACCTTTTCCTTAAAGAATATCACTATGGACGGCAGTCCATGTAGTGACGAAGCGCACCAGGAGAGTGTGCGAAGGCCGCAAAATTGAAAATCTGCTGTGATAGTCCGATCGTAATGAGTAATACACCAAATTAAAGATATTGCTAAAACTTAAAGGATTGCATACCAAGACCTCAAGAAAATCAATTGGTTTGGGAGAGAGAGCGGTGAAAGTGTAAAAGTGAAAATTTAGAAATTGTTAGGTGTGTTCCTACTGAAAATGCGCTTAATATGAGGGGTCATATCAGAAAATCGGACGCTACGTTAAAAGTTTAGCCAAAATAAGATTTTCTTCTTCTTCCCAAAATGAAAATTTAATTCTGTTTGTCCGCTTGTCAGTTTGTCCAAAACATGTTTTTCAAGTTCTGAAAATTTGATATGACGTTGATCATATCTACCACTTTGGAAAAGCCCGCTAGTTTAGCGGGAAAACAGCTATAAATAGCTAATATTCGGAAAGCCGTTACTTCTATACTACTGAAGCTACAGACTTGTTCTGCATCTTGTTTGAAAGGTATTTTTAAATGCTATAAACGCCTTTTATATGCAATTTTTGTAAAAGTAATAGTTAAAAAGATATGAACAAAAGACAATTTTTTTTAGCTTTTTTTTATTTTTCTCAAAAACGGCTCTAACGATTTTCTTTAAAACTTTAAACTGTATAGCCCTTGAGGTTCCTTAAATTTTGGTATATAACACATTACTGTAAAAAGTCACGTTTAAAAGTTATTCAGAAACGAAAATCGCCACTTTTGCCAGCCCAACACAACTAAGGCTGCCTAATCATTGAATTTTGTGTGTGCGTATCCAAACTGTATTTTAAGGTCAGGGAATCGTTAAAATTGTTTTAAACTGTTCCATTATACAATTCTATAAATAAATAAATAAATAAATACAGAAATACATAAATACATAAATACATAAATACATAAATACATAAATACATAAATACATAAATACATAAATACATAAATACATAAATACATAAATACATAAATACATAAATACATAAATACATAAATACATAAACACATAAACACATAAATACATAAATACATAAATACATATATACATAAATACATATGTGTGTACGGGGGCGTCGCAAATGTTCGTCTATTGAAGGCAGCTTCGTCGGCGTTGCGGCTGTTGCACGTAGCCGGGTGGCAAGCTGTGGAAGAGAGGTGGAAACACTCGACGATCGCGAAGCGCGAGAGATGTGAAAAAAACACGGTGATCTTTTCGGGAATAGCGCGGGCCGGCCGGGCGATGTATTTCACTGCGGTTGACAATGAGAACTAAACTTAAGCTAATTGAGCGCTGTGGAGAGATACCGGGCGTGGGAAGGCGGGAGAGCCTGGAAGTATGCATTCCCAACGAGGGAAGAGCGGGTATTGGAAGAGCGGGGAAAGCGGCGTAAACATTCCGCCCCCCTTGCAATCCCTAGCGTTGCCGGACAGGATCCACCCGAAAGCCGTCCTCTGGGCCACTGGGAGTCCCTCGTCGACCAAGTGGAAGCCAGGTCGAATGACCTTGCCGTAGACGTCTGCACCCAGGACCACGGAGATGGTTGCCGGTAAATAGAAGCGCTCGTCGGCCAACGGGAGGTCGCCGTACTTTCTGACCACGGTGTCAGTGAGCTCTCGGATGGGGGTGCGGATGCGGACGTTCGGCTCCACCTTCAGGACCACCTCTATCTTGAAGCCGTCGTCGCGCTTCGACCGAATCGTCGCCGTACAAATCCGCTCGTCGCCGACGGTGATAGTAGGCAAGCGGAACGCAGTCGCCAGGGATGCGTCGATGTCGGCGTACACGGGTCGATGAGGGCGGCCGTGTCAAACTTCTTCATCCCGGTCTCCAAGGTGACCATGGCCGTCGGCAGGACATTTACGCTGTGCCGCTGGAGGATGGACGCTAGTGACGGTGCCGGTGTCGAGGAGGCTGAGCGCGGCGGAAAGGCAAGCGCTCTGCGAGTTGGCGGATCTTTCCGGCGCGAGCGCTGCTGAGAAGCGGCGGATGCCGTGCGCCTTGCTGGGGCCAGCGCTTGGCGAGTTGGCGGATTCTGCCGGAGCGAACGCTGATTAGTAGCCGACGGCAGAGGGCGCTCGTGCATATGGAGGAGCGTGTGGTGCTTCCCGCTTTACGTTTTACACTTGTCGCCCCTGCGACAACTCACGTCGGAGTGCTTGTGAGCGAGACAATTTGAGCAGTACTTGTTGACAAGCACTGCTCGAAGCCGCTTCTCTGCGCTCAGCTTTAGGAACCTCTGGCACTTCCGAAGCGGATGGACTCCACGGCAGACTCGGCATCGGTAGGAATTTAAACCTCGAGTACGTCTGCTCTCCAATGCCTGAGCGCTGCGTGGACGAGGAACCATGATGTGATCTGGTAGGGAGTAATGGACAGAAAAAAAAAGAAAAACAAGAAAGGAAGCTAGCTTCGGCCAGCCGAAGCTTATATACCCTTGCAGATAAAAGAAATACCTTTTTAAGTTGTCAGAAATCAAACCGCCTACTTCCTGCAAAGTTACAATGAATTTTCTTATATTTGTTTGATTATTCGTATGGGAGCCTTAAGATATAGTGGTCCGATCCGGCTCGCTCCGACATATGTACTACCTGCAATAGAAAGAAGACTTTTGGGAAAGTTTCATTGCGATAGCTTTAAAACTGAGAGACTAGTTCGCATAGAAACGGACAGACGGACAGACGGACAGACGGACATGGCTAGATGGACTCGGCTATTGGTGCTGATCAAGAATATATATACTTTATGTGGTCGGAAACGTCTCCTTCACTGCGTTACAATATCTGACTGAAATTATAATACCCTCTGCAAGGGTATAAACATGGAGATGATTTGAAAATGCTTAGATGGCGAGGATGGTTGGAGAATTATGCGGAGGATGTTGGTTGAGGAAGACGGTTGGAGTGTTCTCCTGGCAGAAGAACCACCTTGGTAACGGGACGCTTAATAATCCTGTGTGCCGTGAGAATGCTGACGACACGGACATTGCCGTCAGCCCCGGAAAGACAGAGTCGATTCTGCCAAGGCGCCACTCATTCGAGGGCAGATTGTCTTCTTTAACGACTACCATGTCGCCAACGCGGAGATTTGCGGTCGGGGACTGCCACTTGTTACGCTTGTGGAGTTCCTTGAGATACTCCTCTTTCCATCGAGCTTGGAATTGCTGATGGAGCGCCTTTAAGTGTTGCCACCGATTCACAATGGACTTGGATTCCCCTTTTAATTCGGGTTCCACTATGGACAGAAGAGGTCCGCCGACTAGAAAATGCCCCGGTGTCAACGCTAAGAGGTCAGTAGGATCTTCAGACATAGGAGATAGCGGTCTGGAATTTAGACAAGCTTCAATTTTCGCTGGGAGGGTTGAAAGCTCTTCAAACGTGTACTTTCGAGTAGCGGTGGACTTGTAAAACAAGGTTTTGAAGCTTTTGACACCAGCTTCCCACAGGCCTCCCATATGGGGTGCCCCTGGAGGAATGAATTGCCAGTTGAGCTGCTGATGACTATACGCATCAGTCACAGACTCTTTTACGGCTTGGAGAAAATCTCGGGAAAGGAGAGTGGCAGCGCCGACAAAGGTTTTCCCATTGTCGGACTGCACTTGACGGGGACAACCTCTTCTGGATACGAACCGAGCGAAAGCGGCGAGAAATTTCTCGGTCGTCAGATCGGATGTAGGCTCTAGATGGATGGCGTTTGTAGAGAAACATACGAAAACCAACACATACCCTTTTGTAATTAGGCACGCTCTGCCTGTGTAATTTTTGATGTCGAAAGGGCCAGCGTAGTCCATCCCTGTGTACGTGAATGGCCGGGAAAAAGACACTCGCTCTTTCGGAAAACTTCCCATCATCTGAATTTGCAAGCGCTTCT
Source organism: Drosophila lutescens (assembly GCA_037075285.1). Lineage (NCBI taxonomy): Eukaryota > Metazoa > Arthropoda > Insecta > Diptera > Drosophilidae > Drosophila > Drosophila lutescens. The sequence goes on from JBAMCF010001015.1 coordinate 172,528, forward strand.
TATGAATAACGCAGACCTTGCAGGAGTTAATCACGGCCTTTACCAAGTTCTTTATTCTCGGAACCCAGTATCTTGACCGGGTGAGACGTACGACTAACTGGTTACCTTCGTGCAACGTTATGAGATGCGTAAAGTTCACCAGTAGTCGAGAGAGTGCACATTCGTACGGAAGGATTGTCGGATGTCGTTCGTCATATCGCAAGTTTTCGGAGGCCGTTATGCGGCCGCAAGCCCTTATAAGCCCTTACTGATCTAGAAAGGGGTTTAAGGAGAGAATGGAACTTGTCGCGGACACAGGACGCTTTTGACTTAAGCAGCGATATTCATTAGAAAAATATCTGCGCTGAGTGCTAATGACCATGAGCCGTTCAGCGGCGACAAGTTCTTGGGCTTCTTGACGGACTTCCGACATCTGCGACTGTTTCTTACATCGCTGGTCAAAACGGTGGACATACGCAAGGACCCGTAAAACTCTATCTAACTTGGAAAAGCGATCAAGGATGTCTTCTGTCGGGATGGACGCCACATGGGCCTTGACAGGACGCCTTTTCACTACGGTCACCTGTAAGTCGGTGCTTTGGGAAGGCCACTGATCTCGTGGCCTTGACAACCAAGTTGGTCCATGCCACCAAAGGGAGTTGTCGACCAGTTCTTGTAGAGGCACTCCCCGACTGGCCAAGTCAGCTGGATTGTGTTCGGATTGAACATGTGCCCAATTGGCTGCCTCTGTGGACTGGGTAATCTTTGTTACCCGATTGGCAACGAACGTTGTCCATTGGCATGCTGGTTTGGCTAGCCATTCAAGCACAATTGTGGATTCGGTCCAACAATGGAGTTTCGAGGACAGCATTGGCATATGGGGGAGGATGGATTCAGCCATCTCGGATAGTAATAGAGCTCCACACAGCTTTAGCCTGGGAAGCGACACAGTTTTGACTGGCGCCACGCGCGTCTTGGCCGTAAGGAGATGCACTAGCGTCGTGTGCCCAATTTCTACGCGCACATAGATCGCAGCACCATACGCCTTTTGAGAGGCGTCACAGAATCCATGATGTTCGACTCGGAACTCTGGGCGGAAGGAAACCCATCCGGGAATTCGGACTTGATCTAGGACCGAGTAGCTTTGGAGAAAATCACGCCACTTTTGGCACAGTTCAATTGGGAGTTCATCATCCCACCCAAGATCATGAAGCCAGATCTCCTGCTTGAAAATCTTGGCACAGACCACGAAAGAAGCGAGCCAGATCCTCCACCTCCCAGAATTTGGTGAGGAGTTTATCGAGAGACGCTTCGTACGTGTGTGCAACATGCGTAGAAAACGATGAAATTCGATCTTGCCTCGGAGCGGGTACTGGTCCTATTAGAATCCAGCCGAAAATGGTCTCTTGACCGAGAAGGGAGCCACAGATGTTCGCTCGGGTGCCGCTTAGTAGAATGGATGGAAGTATATCGGCCCCGATTAGAAGATCTATTTGTGCGCTCTCATAAAACTTTGGATCCGCTAGTGGAAGTTCGGGAAAATCTCGCAGGAAATGTTGTGGAAGCGGACATGAAGGAAAATTTCCGGCTATTTGCGGAAGCACGTAGGCAGTGGTGTTTAACTGTAAACTAGTCCGGTTGGGAGAACGAATCGTAAATTGGCAGAGCTTTTTAGTGGAGACCGTTTGATTAAGCCCTGAGACCTGTGCTTGGATAACCTGGAACGGCAGCTTAATCAGGTTGAAAAGGAGCTCAGTAATGAAGGTGCCTCAGATCCGGAGTCTATTAAGGCTCGCGCTTGGTAGTTGGAACCCTGATGGCATATATTAATCATGGCGGTGCCTAGGAGGACTGACCTAGAGCCCGCCGCAAGATAATTTTGAAGTGCCACTGGCAGCCGAGGGACCGGGAGTATTCGGTCTGGATCTGGGCGTTGGCGTTGGATTTGCACGCGCTGGGGATGGGGTGCCTCGGTGTAGTTGGGTGTGATGGCGGCCGCGGCACGTGAAGCAGTTATGTGCGTTTTCACAGTCGCGCAGCTGATGTGTCCGCGCAAAGCAGTTCAAACACAGCTGTTTCCGTTTGATATAGGCGATGCGTTGGTCGACCGTCCCGGAGAAACTGGGCTCATGTGCGTATTGGATGGTTTTCTCTATTACAGAGATCGCACCCTCTAGGTCGAGGTGTTACTCTTGTCTCATAAGAATTTATTCTCCGAGACGCCGAGTTGGATGTGGATGCCCTGGGCTGAGTCTGACTAGAACCTGATGGTCGAACATCATCTATGGCTTCTAGTGTTCTGTGACGTTCCGTTAGGAAAACGTTAAGCTCATGCCACGTAGGGCATGAAGGCTTTGTTGTGAAGAGACTGCTCCCATAGGGAAAGCGTAAGCTTTGGGAGTTTGGATGAGAACATATACACCAAGAGGCAATCCCAAGTTTCGACCTGAATACCGGACATTTCTAACGCCGCAAGGCACCCCTGAATGGTACTTTGAAGTTCTTTCAAAGCTGACCCAGACTCCTGTGTGACGGACGGCACATTGAAGAGTATCTTTAATTGACTGTTTACTAACAATCGCTTGTTTTCGAAACGCTCAGTGAGGTTATCCCACGCTGAGCGAAAGCCATCGTTAGTAAGGGGTGAATTTGCAACTATATTGTGAGCGTCGCCCCTCGTCTTAGCATTAAGATGGAATAATTTCTCGACTGGAGTGAGTCTAGGATGGTTGATGTAAATTGCCGTGAATAGATCCCTGAAGGTTGGCCAACGAAGATAATCGCCGGTAAAAACCTCGGTATCGTACGGCGGAAGGTGGCAGCCTGACGAAATGTATGTCTGAGGAGTATCTGGAGTGGAGGTAGCTTGCGGATTTTGCGGAGTCTGCGCTATTTGGTCAGCTATTTGGGCGCCGCACCTTTCGTACGCGCTGTAGCAGTACTTAGCCTTGAGAACTGGCAAAAAGAAAAACAAGAAAGGAAGCTAGCTTCGGCCAGCCGAAGCTTATATACCCTTGCAGATAAAAGAAATACCTTTTTAAGTTGTCAGATATCAAAACGCCTACTTCCTGCAAAGTTACAATGAATTTTCTTATATTTGTTTGATTATTCGTATGGGAGCCTTAAGATATAGTGGTCCGATCCGTCTCGCTCCGACATATGTACTGCAATAGAAAGAAGACTTTTGGGAAAGTTTCATTGCGATAGCTTTAAAACAAAGAGACTAGTTCGCATAGAAACGGACAGGCGGGCAGACGGGCAGACTGACAGACGGACAGACGGACATGGATGGATGGACTCGGCTATTAATGCTGTTCAAGAATATATATACTTTATGTGGTCGGAAACGTCTCCTTCACTGCGTTGCAAACTTTTGACTGAAATTATAATACCCTCTGCAAGGGTATAATAAAATACTGAAAATATTGTTCTTGATGAAGTATTTTTCGTTTAGTATTTTATGAGGGGTGGATGGCCGAATTAGAATGGGATTGGATGTCCCCGGCAGTGTATGGAGATTGTTAGTATTTTTCTCTACTTAAAAAAAACTATTCGGAGACAAACAAAAATACTTTGCAGTGGTATGCGGATGGTATTTTTTGTAACTTTTACTTTTTTCTCCCCAAAAGAAAAAAAATAATCATATAGATATATGGATATACCAAACTCAATAACTAAATAAAGATACTGGAATGGACGCGGTAACTAGTTAATTCGGACACAAATCGGGAACAATGTTAATAAATTGATTTCACTGGTTTCTGGGATGTCGACAGTATTTTATTTAATTTTTGGAACTCTAGCGATAAGGGATTTTGTAAATTTAATTTTAAATTTTTATCTCTCAGTATTTATTTAAGTTTATTAGAATTGAGCTTGGTATTTATTTTGGATTTTTATTTTATTTTATTTATTTGGAATGGTTTGGAATAAAGAGCACTTGGAACATTGGATCTCGTGCATAAAGCCCCTTTTGCGGGCTATGTATGAGAAATGCTGGAATGCGCGGGAATTTCGGGAATTCGCATGTATGTACAGCTGCGGTCAAAATAATAGTAGTGCCCACAGACGATTTCTAGAAACCCCAAAAAGTAACTTTAAAAACGTTTTAACAATTTTTTTTTTAATTTTCATTGAAACTCAACTGTTTAAAGGTAATAATAATAAACAACAACTTAGGATACCTCATACAATTTTTCATAAAAAAACAAGAGAGAACGCTATAGTCGGGTGCCCCGACAATCAGATACCCGTTACTCAGGTAAAGGGAGTGCGAGGGAGATGGAGATAGAAACTTTGAACACGCATAACTTTTTAACGAATGGTCCGATTTGAAAAATTTCTTCTACATTTCGATAGGTATTGATAAACACAATAAAACTGAATTTTTACATTTCCGAAATATTGAAATTTTTAAAATCGTATATAAGCGATTGTGGGCGTTAGAGGGGGCGTGGCACCTTTTTGAAACAAACTTGCGCTGCGTAGGAACTCCTAGAATCTGCATGCAAAACGCCAATCTTCTAGCTTTTATAGTTTCCAAGATCTTACCGTTCATACAGACGGACAGACAGACAGACGGACAAGCAGACGGACAGACAGACGGACAGACAGACGGACAGACAGACATGGCTAGATCGACTCGGCTAGTGATCTTGATCAAGAATATATATACTTTATGGGGTCGGAAAAGCTTCCTTCTACCTGTTACATACTTTTGCACGAATACAATATACCCTTTTACTCTACGAGTAACGGGTATAATAAAAATGTGTAATTTTACAAAATTTTGTTCGGTCAAAATAATAGTAGTGAAAAGTTTCAAAAAATTTCACAGCCAAAAAAAACGTTTTAAGATTGAATATTTAAATGTATATATTAGACCTATAATTAAGGTTTATTTTAGTATTTGGTGGCATATCCTTTGTTTGCAATAACAGACGCACAGCGCTTATGCATGGAATTAACTAAATTTTGGCATCTCTCTAGAGGAATAGAGCTCCAAGATCTTTGTACAGCTTCCCAAAGTTGAAAGTTATTGCTTGGTTTTAATTCCGAGACTGCTCTTTTCATGTCACACCATAAATTCTCAATTGGATTGAGATCGGGTGACTGTGCGGGCCACTCCATGACATCGACCTGATTGGCTGCGAACCACTCTTTAGCGAGTTTGCTGGTGTGCTTCGGATCGTTGTCCTGTTGGAACGTCCAAACAAGAGGCATGTCCTCAGAGGCATATGGAAGCATCACGTCGTTCAAAATACTGACGAATAGATAACGGTCCATAATGGTTTTGACCCAATATATAGGGCCCACTCCATAGTATGAAAAACTTAACTATTTTGGACTCATCCGACCACAAAATATTCCTCCACTTCTCCAAGGGCCAAGTCAAGTGTTCTCTTGCACCCTTCAAACGTTTGGCGACATGTTTTTTTGTGAGTAACGGCACTTTTCTTGGACTTCTTGAAATGAGGTTATTATCTCTAAGCCTCCTTCTTATTGTTTCCAAACTAACATTTAAGTCAACGTTTTTTTAGTGATGCAGCGGACGCGAATGGCTCGATCCTTGATTGTCTGGCCAAGCGATCCACTGATCTTTTGTCCAATATTTTCGGGCGCCCACGCGTTTCATTAGCTGGCTCATGTTTAATAGCATTTCTAACCATTGTAGAGGAGCAGCCAATAATATTTTGCACTTCTACATAAGTCTTTCCATCAGAAATTTATTTTTTAATCAGATCTCGCCTCTCGGCAGTACAGTGTTTGCCACGCCCCATGTAGCCAGGACTAAGTGTTGAGGAGGGATCTAAAAATGCTAGGGACTAATAAATAACATCCAAACGTATTGTTTAATAACACAAACCTTGTTTAAAAAGAAGTAAATTTAATTATTCTTGCTAATTTCTCTGGCACTACTATTATTTTGACTGACCCCAACACGTGCATCTTTGCAATTAAAAGCGAAAGGGAATACAATGAGAGACGAGATCCTAACAGAACTGCACATTTTTAAAGAGAGGATAATTACAGTTACTTTTGAGAAAGAATGAGTTGGATACGTGAAGAAATAGAGAAAATATTTAGAAAAAACTCTGTGCGCGAACGGCACTACTATTATTTTGACCGCAACTGTATGTGTGAATGCATGTTGAATAGGAAAATAAAAAACACACTAAGACTCAAAAATTATTTCACGTCGGCTTTGGGAATTTATTTAATATATATTTATGGATGGCCGACGGAAATACTTTGATGTTCGGGATTGGGTGTATTTGTAGAAAAAATATGTGTTCAGATTCACGATCTGGCCACACGGTGCCAATACCGGCAGAGAATTTAGGCAAAGGGAGCTTTCGCTACTACTGGAGAGAGAGGAAAAGTCAGTCGGAGTTCGGAACTGCACCGCGACGCTAACGGAGCTGCGTTCTTCTTGTTGATCGCTTGTTATATATAAACCACTTCAAGCCCACAAATAAATAGTGAAATTATATCATATAAATTTCCAAAGTGTTTTTGTACGACTAAAGAACCCCCTTAATTCTATGACCCCGAGCTGCCGGCAGGAGGGGACACAACTAAACATGGGGGCCCATGAGGGGAAAGTCTGCAAGCATTTGTGAATAATTTGTGAACAATTTAAATATATATAAAAACATCAATACGAAGGTTATCAGAAGGGCGCGGCGCAAGCTCCGTTAGTTCGTGCAGTGCAACTCCAAGCGGTTCGACGAACCCAGACAGAACATACCGGATTATTGTTAAGCGCCGCTTTACATAATCCCTTATCTGCGCCCAGGCGGGACGTACCGTTTGTTTTCTCCGCTTTGGCTTTGTACTGGAATTTTTTGGGTAAGGAAAAGAAAAGAGTTTTGCGTGCGTGATAAGTGTCATAACTGACCTGAATTACACTATTCAACATGGATCTGGAAAAAGAAACTTCGCTGTCCTTAGATAATTTTATTAACCTCCAAGTTGACCGGCACAACGCCTTGAGGACCATTTTGCAAAATTATAGAAAGGACGCGGCAAGTAGAAAAACGAAGGTATATTTCGAAAGACGTTTTCATCAAATAAAGGAATTGCGAAGTGCGTTTTTGGTCACACACGAGCAGGTGGTCAACATAGACCGCTATGAGGCATCAGCGTATGTTACCAAGCATCTACATTCCGAGTTTGAGGAGCGGTTCATGGACGCCTACTGTCTTTTCGCCGAGGATCAAGAGAAGTTTGTGCCAGCGGAGTCTCAGACCGCGACTGTGGCCGCAGCGGTCGGACCGACGGTTGAGGTTCGCATGACGATGCCACAAATGACAGTTCCCAAATTCTCAGGTGCGGCCGTGGACTGGCCAGGTTATTTTGATGCATTCAACAGCCTTGTATACAACAATCCGTCGCTCACCGAGATGCAAAAGCTGCATTTCCTTAAGGAATCGCTCCCGGTCGGACGCGATAACGACGTGCGCCAAATGCAGCTTACCGACTCAAACTTCCCAGTAGCTTGGTCCCTGATGCTAAAGCGCTACAACAACCCGCGCCTGGTTTTCGCTCATCACATAAGCGCTGTTTTTTTGCTGCCGAAATTGCAGAAGGAGTCGTCGGAAGCGCTTCGGACTATGCTCAGCACCGTCAACGTGTGTCTCGCCGCCTTCAAGCGCGTCAAGGCCTTAGAAGGGGAGGCACACCATTGGCTGGCGTATCACTCTGCTTCCAGGCTCCCAAAGGAAACACTCAGCGCATGGGAGCATCATCAAGGTAGTACGACGACCGTCCCGTCCTATGCCGATCTGGAGTCGTTTCTGAATGATCGGCTGGTGGTCATGGATGCGATCGAAAACCGAAGCTCGTCGAGCGACCTCAGTCCTGGGCTTGGTTTCTAGCTATGGAAGCGTGGAGGCGCAAGGAGGTTGTAGGCAGGGCGAAGCTGTGCATCAACTGCCTCAGCAAGGCTCATGCGCTTCCCCGCTGCACCAGCAACAAAGGGTGTCAGGTTTGCGGTCAGCGTCATCATACGCTGTTGCTCCGCAGGCGCCCTCTGCCCAGACGTCGACGCTGCAGTCGCGATCTTCGAGGGCTAATAATGGTGATCAGCCTCATCGGGAAGCCGGCTCCGAATATCGATGCTATTCGTCCTCATCGCCCTATAATCGCGTGGGCAATATTCTTTTGGCTACAGCACGCATCATGGTGCAGAATCCAGACAACGGGCTCCAAGCAGTCATCACGGCGCTCATCGATCAGGGCTCCGAGGCGACCATCGTATCCGAGCATGTGGTACAGTCCCTTCATCTCAGGCGGGCAATGGCGAGGGCGTCCATTGTCGGAGTAGGCCAAGGGGTTGGGTCCAGGAGCAAACACATGGTTAACTTCAAGGTTCTAAGCACTAATAATTGTTTTTCCTTAGACGTCTCTTCGGCATACGTGTTGGACACGGTCACCTCGCTGCTGCCCTGCACAAGCTTCTCGCCGCAACGATGGACCCACATTCATGGACTTCCGCTGGCGGATCCAGAGTACTACCGTTCGAAGAGGATTGACCTTATCTTGGGAGCAGACCTTATCGCGCAGATCATGCTGTCCGGAATGCGAATAGGAAGTTCTACGGAGCCAATTGCTCAACAGACTCAGCTGGGATGGATTCTCTCAGGACAAGCCGCCGACGCGACCAACTCCACCAGGATCTGTTGCCATCGCGTAGTCTCCGAGGCGGAGTCGCTTCTGAAGGGCTTTCTCGAGATCGAGACCGTACCAGAGCGGACGGCTCGTACGGAGGAGGATCGGTGGTGCGAATCGTTCTTCCAAAGAACGCATTCCAGACGTACGGATGGACGGTACATAGTGCGCCTCCCGTTTAAAAGGTATCTGGATCACGACATCGGGTTGGGACGATCTCACCAAGGAGCCCTTAACCGGTTTCTCCAGCTCGAGCGACGACTTTCGGCACGCCCGGTGCAAGGGAGACAGTACGCTGAGGAGATTGAGGAGTATTTCACCTTGGGACAAATCACAGCCGCGGAAGGATCCGAGAGCAGCTTACGTGTACGCACTCCAGCCGGATTGCATCATGCGTCTTGTGTGCTACCCCACCATGCCGTCTACAAGGCAGAAGGTTCTGTCACGAAGCAGAGGATAGTGTTTGACGCCTCCGCGAAGACCAGCAACGGAAGATCCCTGAATGATGTTCTAGTCACCGGTCCACCTCTCCAAAACGACATGTCAGCAGTGCTCCTCAATTGGCGAAAGTATCGCTATGTTTTTGCAGCCGACATTCAAAACATGTATCGCTGCATTGACGTTCACCCAGAGGACACGCAATATCAGCGGATTTTATGGCGGGCGGCGGATGGAAACATCAAGACATACGCGTTGTCGACTCTGACGTTCGGGACGGCATCCGCACCATACACAGCCATTAGAGTCATACACCAGTTGGCGCAGGACGAGAAGGATTCTTTCCCAAGGGCCGCCGAGGTCTTATGTGGACGACATACTATCCGGAGGTCACACTATGGAGGATGCGGAGGAGAAGCGGGTGCAGGTCGTGGGAGCTATAAAATCCGCTCGGATGGAATTGCGTAAATGGTCGAGTAACGACCCACGACTGCTAGGCTCTGTTCCGCAGGAGCATCGATGTTGCCAGACGCCTTTAAATTGGGATACAAGGGATCCGGTAAAGGCGTTGGGGATGTATTGGCTCCCAGACTCCGACTGCTTCAAGTTTAATATGAATTTTAACTTTCCCGATTGCACGACGAAAATTACCTTGCTGGCTGCTATTGCGCGTCTCTTCGATCCGTTAGGTCTGATAGCTCCAGTGATCATAACTGGAAAGCTCATTTTAAAGGAGGTCACTTCGGTCAAGGTGGCGAACAGCGAGGGAGTGCAGGTGTCGTTGGAATGGGACTCACCGCTGCCAGCAGCGATTCTGGAGCGTTGGCGAGCGTTTCGCTCCGACCTCCCAGGAATCGAGGACATCGCCGTCAGTCGGTGGACTGAGTACGATCCGGCCTCCGTGTCCAGTGTGCAGCTGCATGCGTTCTGCGACGGGTCGTCGTCGTCGTATGCTGCCTCTGTTTACCTGCGAGTCGAGCACGTTAACGGGACCGTCGGCACGACCTTGCTTGCGGCCAAGACGAAGGTCACGCCAGTCAAGCCTTTAACCATACCTAGGACGGAACTAAGCGGAGCGGTACTGGCAGTCAAGCTTGTCACGTGGTTATCCACATCGGTTCAAATTGGCGAAGTTCCGGTGGAGACTTTCTTTTGGACGGACGCCACTATCGTCTTGCACTGGCTGGCTGGAGATGTACAAAGATGGAAAACCTTTGTGGCCAATCGAGTCGGATTCATCCTGGACCATTCTGACCCAAGTCAATGGCGGCACGTGGGTACCGAAGACAACCCAGCGGACTGCGCGACCAGAGGATTGACACCTATGGAATTGCAGAACTTTACCCTGTGGTGGAGAGTGCCACGCTGGTTGTCGCTCGAGCGAGATTCTTGGCCGAAGCAGTTTCCCAGCGTGATTTTACCGACCGAGCCAGCGTTGGAAGCGAAAACGGATAAGCTCCGGATGCACCACGCCTCTCCAGTCTCTTCATTTATCGTCCGTTTTTCCACGTATAGTCGAGCCGTTCGAGTGGTCGCCTACCTAAGGCGTTTTGTGTTCAACGCTTCGCACAAACCGAGCCGACGCGCAGGATCCTTGAGCAAATCCGAGCTCGACGACGCCATGTTTTGTATCGTACGGATGGTTCAGAAGGAATCGTTCGCGGCGGACCTTCGATCTGTCAAATGCTCAAAGCCGCTCCCTTCCCAGAGCAAACTGTTGCGTCTGTCCCCCATTCTGGTGGAGGATATTTTACGGGTAAGAGGTCGTCTTAGGTTCTCTGCGTTGCCGCCGGACAGGCGCCACCCTATTATTCTACCCAGTACCCATCATTTTACCGATCTGGTCAATAACCATTCTCATCGAGCTACGCTTCACGGAGGTGCGCAGCTGACCTTAGCTCATACGCGCCAGCGATTCTGGATTATCACCGGAAAACGATCCGTACAGCGAGTGATACGGAAATGCGTCCGGTGTTTTCGCGCCAACCCAACCATCTCGTCGCAGCTCATGGGAGACCTGCCTCTTCACCGGATGAACCCGCCGCAGAGGCCATTCGTCACTACGGGAGTCGATTATACCGGAGCCATTGAGCTCAGAGCGGCGCGGATTCGGGGGTCGAGCACCTACAAAGGCTACATAGCGGTGTTCATCTGTCTCGCAACGAAAGCAGTTCATTTGGAGCTGGTAAGCGTGCTCACTACGGAGCACTTCTTGCTGGCATTCGACCGGTTTACGGGGCGTCGAGGGATGGTCCAGCATCTTTATAGCGATAACGGCACCAACTTTGTGGGAGCAGACCGTCAACTTAAAGGTTTGGTGAAGCAATTCCGCGATGACTATGAGACACCAAGCACCATCTCAAGCGCGTGATCGCGGATCGAAGGCTTATCTACGAGGAGATGACCACGGTGTTAGTCAGCATAGAAGCGTGCCTTAACTCAAGGCCGCTGTGCCCGCTCACAGCGGACGCGGATGATTTGGATGTGCTCACTCCGGCCCATTTCTTAATCGGCGACTCTATGTTTGCGCCCCAGAATACCGACCAGCCTCTTCCAAGTTTAGGGAACAGTTCCTGCTTCAGCAATCAATGCTGCGTCATTTTTGGGACGGCTGGAGTAGGGACTGGCTTAGCCATTTACAGCAGCGTCCAAAATGGTCCCAAAGCTCGGAAAACTTAAAGTTGGACGAGCTTGTACTCGTCAAGGACGATAGATTCCCCCCAGCGCAGTGGCTGCTCGGAAGGATTATCGAGCTTCACCCGGGACAGGATGGCTTGGTTCGCGTGGTGACGCTAAAAACCCAAGAAAACCCACAGCTAAAGCGTTCGGTATCGAAAATCTGTCGTTTGCCGATACAAGAATAGCTTCTCTCAAATCAGTTCTAGTCGCTCGCGCTTACGCACACAAATCTCTTGTTCTTTTCCTCCCAGATTCTAGGTACAGCTCAGGACACTCAGGATACTTTTAATGCTATGGTCTAGCATTGGCGGGCGGCATGTTCAGATTCACGATCTGGCCACACGGTGCCAATACCGGCAGAGAATTTAGGCAAAGGGAGCTTTCGCTACTACTGGAGAGAGAGGAAAAGTCAGTCGGAGTTCGGAACTGCACCGCGACGCTAACGGAGCTGCGTTCTTCTTGTTGATTGCTTGTTATATATAAACCACTTGAAGCCCACAAATAAATAGTGAAATTATATCATATAAATTTCCAAAGTGTTTTTGTACGACTAAAGGAACCCCTTAATTCTATGACCCCGAGCTGCCGGCAGGAGGGGACACAACTAAACAATATGTGTGGATGTATGGATGTAATATATGTGTAATATATGGATGTAATATATGTGGAATATTTAATATGTGTTACATATATTACACACATTACATCAATATGTTACATATATTACATCCATATATTATACATATATTACATCCATATATTATACATATATAATATATTTATTTATTTTTGTATTTATTTATAAATATATTTATAGATGTGGAGTATATAGGTAATCAATATGGCGGAAAATTTTTTATTTTAAATTTTTGCCGGAGGGTATGTGTTGTGAATTTTCGATTTATTGTGGACTGTATTTGGATTTGGATTTTGAATAATGTATGCACATATTTGTCACAGCGGATATACAATAAAAAAAAATCAGTATCAGTATTTGTGAGCCTCAATTGGCGGAACACTTAATTTTTCGGTTCCCTTTTTGTGGGAAATTAATTTGAATTTAATTTTGGAATTGAATTTATTTTTCACTGCTCACTGACTTTTCTTTCTCACTGTACGCTTGACTTTTTATTTGCACACTTTTATTTGGATTTATATTATTTTAATTTCTTCGATTTGATTTTGGATGTATTTTTACTGGATGTACGGCCAAATGCGAATATGAAACTTGTACATCAATATGCACAAGAAAAGGAATTGGAAAATAGGCAATATGGCCGCACGTTGAAAGAGACGAAGAAATAAAGGACGGAATTGGAATTGTAATTTACTAACTGCCGTTGTCGGATTAAATCGGACTTGGATTTTAGACAAATCGTACAGAAAGTCAAAGTCAGTTAATAAAAATAATATATTGGCACTTATCTGCTGGAGCAATCCGGCTCGAATGGATCAAAAAATGTGTGTACGGGGGCGTCGCAAATGTTCGTCTATTGAAGGCAGCTTCGTCGGCGTTGCGGCTGTTGCAACACTCGGCGATCGCGAAGCGCGAGAGAAGTGAAAACAAGAGAGAACGCTATAGTCGGGTGCCCCGACAATCAGATACCCGTTACTCAGGTAAAGGGAGTGCGAGGGGGATGGAGATAGAAACTTTGAGCACGCATAACTTTTTAACGAATGGTCCGATTTGAAAAATTTCTTCTACATTTCGATAGGTATTGATAAACACAATAAAACTGCATTTTTACTTTTCCGAAATATTGAAATTTTTAAAATCGTATATAAGCGATTGTGGGCGATAGAGGGGGCTTGGCACCTTCTTGAAACAAACTTGCGTTGCGTAGGAACTCCAAGAATCTTCATGCCAAATACCAATCCTCTAGCTTTTATAGTTTCCTAGATCTCAGCGTTCATACGGACAGACAGACAGACAGACAGACAGACAGACAGACAGACAGACGGACATGGCTAGATCGACTCGGCTAGTGATCCTGATCAAGAATATATATACTTTATGGGGTCGGAAACGCTTCCTTCTACTTGTTACATACTTTTGCACGAATACAATATACCCTTTTACTCTAAGAGTAACGGGTATAACAAGAAAGGAAGTTAGCTTCGCCCAGCCGAAGCTTATATAGCCTTGCAGATCATTCCAATTAAATTACAAATTACATAATGTTAAATTTCGTATTATTTTTTCTTTCCTTCCTATGGCGGCTATAAAATATTGTAGTCCGATTGTTGTTAAATTTAATTCGAAATTCTGAAATATTGAAAAAGAGTCAAATCCCAAAGTAGAAGACAATGCAATAAAAACCAACGGAGCTATAATTTCTTTCCAATAAATTTCCCATTAGTTTTCCGATCGTTCCTATGGCAGCTATATGATATATTCGTCCGATATTTATAAAATTAAATTCGAAATTCAGAATAATTAAAATAATGTTATTCCCAAAAGTAGGAGGTTATATGTCAAACAAGAGAGAACGCTATAGTCGGGTGCCCCGACAATCAGATACCCGTTACTCAGGTAAAGGGAGTGCGAGGGGGATGAAGATAGAAACTTTGAGCACGCATAACTTTTTAACGAATGGTCCGATTTGAAAAATTTCTTCTACATTTCGATAGGTATTGATAAACACAATAAAACTGTATTTTTACTTTTCCGAAATATTGAAATTTTTAAAATCGTATATAAGCGATTGTGAGCGTTAGAGGGGGCGTGGCACCCTTTTGAAACAAACTTGCGCTGCGTAGGAACTCCAAGAATCTTCATGCCAAATACCAATCCTCTAGCTTTTATAGTTTCCGAGATCTCAGCGTTCATACAGACAGACGGACGGACAGACGGACAGACGGACATGGCTATATCGACTCGGCTAGTGACCCTGATCAAGAATATATATACTTTATAGGGTCGGAAATGCTTCCTTCTAGCTGTTACATACTTTTGCACGAATACAATATACCCTTTTACTCTACGAGTAACGGGTATAAAAACACGGTGAACTTTTCGGGAATAGCGCGGACCGGCCGGGCGATGTATTTCACTGCGGTTGACAATGAGAACTAAACTTAAGCTAATTGAGCGCTGTGCTTCAGAGCGCTGTGGAGAGATCCCGGGCGTGGGAAGGCGGTAGAGCGGGAGAGCCTGGAAGTAGGCATTCCCAACGAGGGAAGAGCGGGCATTGGAAGAGCGGGGAATTTAAGAGCGGGGAAAGCGGCGTAAACAACATAAATACATAAATAAATAAATAAATAGCTGAACGCCACCTAAGATTAGGGGTCAGAACTGTGTGCTCTGGTTTTTGCCATAGCCAAGCAATATGGGGACGACTCCTAGTTATGGTATTGGGGTACTTTGACTATGGTCAAAATAAAAACTTCTGATATCAAACAAAAACACCTCTTAACGAGGTATAAAAATAGTGACGATCGCACCTTCAACGTACAAAAGTTCTGATATCAACTTTTGTGACGAAAAATGATTTTAAATGCGACTAAATAAGTACGCTGCCTAAAATTTATTCATTCGGCACGCTACAACAGAAAACTTTCGTGTAGATATTAAACATTTGCTAAAGCGGGCCGAACGAGTAAATTTTAGGCAGCGTACTTATTTAGTCGCATTTAAAATCATTTTTCGTCACAAAAGTTGATATCAGAACTTTTGTACGTTGAAGGTGCGATCGTCACTATTTTTATACCTCGTTAAGAGGTGTTTTTGTTTGATAAACTACAACTACAATAGAAAATAACAAAAGAAAGGAATATAAACTAAAGACTAATAAAAATAACAAAAGAATAGCGTCCGATCGCATAGGATGCTGTGGCGACCCGGTCGTTAGAGTGGGTCGTCACACCCCCTCCTTTCCTGCCGGGCGCTGATGAAGACCTGGCCGTTGTTGCGTACAGTGATGACGTAGCGAATGTCTCTTCCTTTGACCGCAAAACGCACGCGACGACCTCGTCCGACCCGATCCGCCAGTTTCTCCGCGATCTGCTGGCAAATTGTGGTGGGCAAAACTCGTAAGTTGCCGGCCCCGCACCAACCTTTCGGCAATGGGCAATGGTCAGCGACTGTCGGCGGAAAGTCGGCCACCCTCGGGTCTATTACGGCGAGCGTGGGCATGACCGGCCCCTCCAAGAAATGTTCATCCCAGCCTGTCTCCTGCATGTCCGCTAAGACTTGGTCGAGGACACTACCTTCCCATTCAGATAGTGGTTGATCCGGAGCTGCGCATACTGGGGATTGACGTAGTGTTGCTGGTTCGGCTTCGTCCGTTCGTGGCCGCGTTTCCGGTCGGGTCGGTGACCTCGACGGCCCTCGCCGTTGTTGGGTATTGCCGGGCGCCTGGTGTCGACCTTGGTCGTTGTGTTCGATGTCGGCGTCTCGGGGAACACGCGACGGAACAGCCGACGGGTGATTAACTCGTACTCCTCCAATTGTACCCCTCCGCAGTGACGTTTAGGGTCCGGCAAGCTTGACCTGTCGCGTATGTTGATCGGCGGAGTCTGGGTGCCCCTGGTAGAGTTTTTCTTTAGAACACGCTTCGCAAAAGTCATCGGAGACGGCTCGGGGGACGTTCCTTTCGGCGTGGTTGCGGGTGCCCCGGTGTCCCGGACGAACGTAGATTGCGGGTCAGGAGCCGGTAGAGTGTCACGCCTTTCCGCAGCCGCTTCCTCCAACTTGGCGCGCAATTCCCGTGCGTCGAAACGAGATCCTTGAGCTCCCGGGTTGTCCACGACGCCATCTTCCAACGCGGGGAGCGATGGTGGTGAAGCGGGCTCTTCCACGTATGGGCCCTCTGAGCGCACTCCGCGTACCTTAAATACGACCGATTTGACGTCGATGCGCATCAAAGAGATGTGTCCTTCGGAACGGGAGACCTGATCTTCGACCGTGTGGTAGTATTGATGGTCGTAAGAGAAATTGGGGGTATACCCAGTGTACCGTGGGTGGCCATTTCGCGGATCCCGCCGGGTCCAAGGCTGTTCGTCGCCGGCACGTGAGTTGGAGTAATATGGCTCCCCTGGGCGGCGACCCCCTGAATGGGAGTAGTCGTACGGCCCCTCTTCGTTGCTCGCAGTATCCGAATCATCTTCGATGTGGTATGCCGTTTGGGGCGGTGACGTCGGCTGGTAGGACCGTCGTGACTCGCCGGGTCTAGGGCTCACGCGGTGGACAAGACCCTTCTGATCCCTGGTCATCGGTGGTGTGTGCTGAGCTGCACGAGTCTCGTGATTTATCACCCCTGTGTCCGTCTTCTGACCCAGTAGAGTCCTCTTCCCCACTATGTTTGAGGTCGGTATCCTCGTCGCTTTCCTCGAACCCTCTTGCGGTCCACACGTCCCGGTCAGAGAGATCGTGGTGGAAACCCACGGTATCGTCAGAGTCATCTGACAAGGAGATGACGTCATCCATCTGAAATATTGTAGACTAAACTTATTGGTACATATCCCTGAACGTTCTAATTCCCTACCTATTGGTGCAGTGAAATCGTAGACTTAAGGTTCTTAGCTATTACATTGTGTGTGTAACACATTTGCATCTTATAAACTACTACGGGTTCCTACTCTCTTTCTTACCCTACCGCATTTCCACCTCCCATAGTCTCGTCCTGTCCTTCTTCCGTGGCTTCTTCGGAGTAGTAGGGTTTCAGCTGTGCGATGTTGGCAGACCGTCGCTTTCTTTCTCCCGGACGTCTTAAGAGAACCAGGTTAGGTGATATGAACTTGAAGACAACATAGGGCCCGTCGTAGTTAGGGGCCAATTTGGCAGCGAATCCCTCTTCTGCTTTTGAGAGGGGGTGTTGCCGTAGCCATACCTGGTCTCCGAGTTTCGGCCTCCACTCCCGTCGCCGAAGATCGTAGTGTCTTGCCTGTTCCTTCGATGCTCGCTGTAGGTTAGCCCGGACGATTTTGACGCCTCGACGGCGGATCCCGGGGTTACCTCGTCATACAACGTGGCGTGTAGTCGGGGTTCTCTTCCCTGCGTCAGGAAAGCAGGGCTATATCCCGTCGAGTCTGATACCCTGGAGTTGATGGCAAGCGCTATTTCCGGTAACCACTGGTCCCAGGAACTTTGATCGCCCTCCGAGAGCTGGGCTATCATTGTCTAAACGGTGCGGTTTGTCCTCTCGGTTGGATTTTCTTGTGGGCAATATGGAGCCGTATACTGGATTTCAACTCCGAGTTTTGCGAAGAATTCCTTCAGAGCTCGGCTGGTAAATTGGGTGCCATTATCACACACGAACTTTCGGGGGATACCCACCCGACTTAACACGCGTTCTCGAAAGGCCTTCTGTACTTGCGCAGCGGTAGCTTTCCTCAGTGGTATTAGCTCACCCCATCCCCAAAAGGAGTCGTGAAAAACGAGGAGCATGGTGTTCCCTTGTTTGGACCGCGGTAGGGGACCCACGAAATCCGCGCACAATATATCGAAGGGTTCGTTTGTCACTCGCGTTAACATCTTACCTGCCGCCTTGGTCTGGATAACCTTTCGCATCTCTAAACATACCCGGCCAGAAGTACCTCTGCCCCAGTCGAGTGATTGTTTTTCGAACTCCCAGGTGTCCGGCCGAAGGTGTGACGTGATGTTCTCGGAGAACTCGGATCCTATTTGGACTTGGAACGCAAAGTTTCCACGGGATGTGATCCTCGTCGTCGACTCTGTTCCCCAAGTTGCGGTACAACTGTCCGTTCTCCAAGGTATAATCCGAGAATTTCTCGGGATAGTCGCGTATTTTGTCTTTCATATTCCGAATCCACCTAAAAGTGTTCTTGACCTCTGGATTTTGCTGTAGTACCTCATGTGGTTGCCGGGATAAGGCATCGGCCACCACGTTTAATTTTCCCCGGCGGTAGAGTACGTCAAATTGAAATTGTTGTAACTCCAGAGCCCACCGCGCTATTCGACCTGATGGAGTTTCGATCGAGTTCAACCATTTGAGTGCTAGATGGTCAGTGATTACCTCGAACCGATAACCCTCCAAATAGCACCGCATTTTCCGAACAGCCCATATGATCGCGAGGCATTCCTTCTCTGTCGTGGTGTAGTTGACCTCGGTAGTCGTGAGCCGACGACTGGCGTAAGCAATGACCTTTTCTTGACCGTCGATATTTTGTGAAAGGACCACGCCAAGACCCACGTCGCTAGCATCCGTCTGTAGCACGAAATCGGGGCAGCCTAATACCGGAGTAGTCGTCAAGCTCCGCTTTATCTCCTCTAGAGCGTTCTGTTGAACGGGACCCCACAACCACCTCCGACCCCTTTTTAGCAGGGCAGTCATCGGCTGTACCACGGTCGCGAAGTTAGTGACGAACCGGCGGTACCAAGACGCCATACCCAGCCATTGTCGGAGTTCCTTAATATTGGTGGGGACTTTAAAATTCGTGATAGCTGCTACCTTCTCAGGATCTGTTTGGACTCCCTCGTCGCTGATCACGTGGCCTAGATAAACGAGTTTTCGCCTTTCAAATTTGCCGCACGTAATCTGCGAAAGACTTCCTTAAAGTTGGCCAGGTGTTGTTCCTCCGTTGCCCCAATGACAATAATATCATCTAGGTAGGCAAAGGCGTACGGGTCCATATCCGCTCCGATCACACTATCCAGAGCACGTTGAAATGTCGCGCTGGCTGAGTGAAGCCCGAAAGGCATCACCTTCCACTGGAACAATCCCCTACCCGGCACGGTGAAGGCCGTGAACTGGCGGCTGTCACGTGCCATCGGTATTTGCCAGTAACCGTGCTTTAGATCTAACGTGGAAATGAATCTGGATCATCCTGCGACTCATAACCTTGATCGTACCCTCTCGGTCGGTCCGTTCCTCTCCACGGATGGTCTCCTGGTGTGTGATCCTGCTATTCATAGGGTTTTCTCCTGCATAATTCGTTACAGCGACCTTGACGCCGTTTGGCACTGTCGAGACGGGTTCACTCGGTCGTAGTCGGGGATCTTCCGCCGAAGGACCTAGTGTTACCGTAAGCGACGTCCCTCCGCACTGTATCCGTGTCCCCATTGCGGCCAAGAAATCCATGCCTAAGGTGACGCAGTCCAACATGGTAGGCATGACCAGCAATGGCACTTCTTCCTCCATACTATACCCTGCCTGTTGCATTTTTGTTCTCAACTCTACTAAATAGTTCTTGAACGTTTCGTTTATGCCTTGGACTTGGGCTCTGATCTCGTCTTCTAGTCGTTCGAAGTAGCGGGCGGGCAAAAAGAAATTTAGGAATTCTTGACGGAACGTTGTCCAAGACGCAGTCTGCAGGCGACTCGTGCGGAACCAACGAGCTGCCCGACCTTCCAAAATCTTCGACATGGCACGAGGAACTTCTTCGGGGTTGACTCCGTAAGTCGCTATCTTTTCTTCAAGCACTGCAATCTAGGCTAGCGGATCAGATTCTCCGTTAAGGCGTAAGTTTCATTTCTGCATGCGCTCGGGTAAAATATGTCGAGAGGCGGTCACGGGGACTTCTATTCCCGGCGGATCTGTGGCGTGAATGCCTCCCGAAGATGGACCCACATTATCTTGTGGTGTACCAGGATGGGAACCCCGCTGCATATCGAGGTGCCAGGCATCGATTCTGTGTTCAATTGGTGAACTGGGGGAACTTCGAGTGCCTGTATTAGTCCTACGCCTTTGCCTTGTCGGTTGGGGCTTGGGGCCCGAGAACTGTAATGATCCTGCAATTGAGCGTGGCGTTTCCATACTGAATCTGGGTACGACCCTGTGCTCACTAGCGTGGCGAACGCCTTCTGTGTTTCGGCCCGGTGCCTTCGGCGCTAAATCCGAATTCCATGGCCAGTGCGGCCAGTTCATCTTTGCGGCGCTCATAGATCCATAGTACCCCAACGCCCGGAGTCTTAGTCAAATCAGCTTCTTCGTACTCACCATCAGACTCCTTCAGATCTGTCATGCTTCGTCGGGATAGGGCGCGCTTCCTCTTATTAACCGGTGGCGGGCTACTTTCCTCTCCGGTCTCCTCTGTCATTTAATGGTGTCTATCCGTTGGTCCACACTCACTGTTCGCAATTCTCCTTCGTTGTGATCCTTGCTATCCTCGGTTCAAGTCGAAGCCTGACTCTTCAAGATAATATCTTTATTTCAGTGGGTCTTTAGGCCACTATGATGTTCTTCTCTAACTAGCCTCAGCGTCCCTGTTCGGGCGCCATTTGTAAGGATGCTGTCTGGCCGAGATACAATTCTCAGTCGGGTTTAGGAGTCTTTACAAAAATATTTGTAAGTCACTGAGACACTGGGCTAAAAAGTTATATTCACCTTTCGTGAACATGGATTTTTTGACGACTATCTTGAAAGTCTTCCGCTCTTTTCGAAACCAGAGGAGGACTTTTGGGGAATTTTAGAGTAGGGATGATATCCGCACACTCCGTATCCGCCTAAACGGTGTATTCTTCGTCCTCGTGACCTTGCTTTACACAGAAAATTCCACGGGCTGGACCTTCGGGAGAGGCCGCAGCCGGACTGGCCGGGAAGGATCGGACCTCTCCTCTAACTACCAGGTCAAACGGGCGTGGAAGGACCTAACCTTTCCACTAACCACCTGATTAAACAACGGACATGGAAGGATCTAGCCTTTCCACTATCTACCAGACTGAACAAGGACGGAAGGACCTAGTCTTTCCACTATCTACCAGACTGAACAAGGACGGAAGGATCTAGCCTTTCCATTAGCTACTGAGTTAGGATCTAGCCTTTCCACTATCTACCAGACGGACCACGGGCGGAAGGATCTAGCCTTTCCATTAACTAGTGGGTTAATCAAGGGGGCGGAAGGATTTAGAATTTCCACTAAATACGGGGTTAAGTAAGGGCGGAAGGATCTAGCCTTTCCACTAAATACGGGGTTAAGTAAGGATGGAAGGATCTAGCCTTTCCACTAAATACGGGGTTAAGTAAGGATGGAAGGATCTAGCCTTTCCACTAAATACGGTGTTAAGTAAGGGCGGAAGGATCTAGCCTTTCCACTAAATACTGGGTTACGTGAGCATGGAAGGATTCAGCCTTTCCATGAGAACTACCGTATTGCGCGATTCCTATAGTTACACTATATTAGTTATTCGAGTTGATTTTCGACTACCGAATGTGGTTTCTAATCGTAAAAAAAGAATCGGGGAGGTGCCGATTAATTAACACCAGATCTTTTCGTTATTATTTGCACTAATTTATTCACTTGTTACTTAATTTCGACTTCACCGTATTTTTCCTTCTGCGCGCGTGACCACTTCGATCGAGGGCCCGAAGCCAGTCTGCGTTACGTTTTTTTCTTTTCCCTGTTTTCTTACTTTTCTTTGGATTTTTAGTATTTTCCGCAGTATTTTAGTGTCCATGATAAATATCAGTTGCCCACACCTGATTTCACCCAGGGGGTTGCCACCCCGGGCGGGTGGTTTGGAACCCAACTAAAGATTTTAATTTTAACCAACCTAAACATATTTTACTTCATGGACTTCTTGTCACCTTTTCCTTACAGAATACAAACTAAAAACTACAATAGAAAAATAACAAAAGAAAGGAAAATAAACTAAAGACTATAATAAAAATAACAAAAGAATAGCGTCCGATCGCTTAAGATGTTGTGGCGTCCCGGTCGTTAGAGTGGGTCGTCACAAATGAATTGAATCAACAGTTCCAACCATTGAAATAATAGATGGGCTTAAAGAAAAGGGTTTTAATGCCAAACGGCTATAAACATAATAAACAGAAACAAAATTCCCCAGCCAATGTTCAAGATAGAACTGACGCCTGAAAATATGCCTTAAAATAAAAATGAAGTTCACCCAATCTACAAGCTTCAATATCTATTGCACCGCAGAATCACGGTTAAGGAACCCCATAAACGGAACGGACCCGTCCAATGTACGAATTGTCAAGAATATGATCATACGAGAAAATACTGCAAACTTCGCGCAGTCTGCGTTGTCTGCGGGGATGCACATTTAACTATGGACTGCCCTCTAAATAAGGAGAACCAATCTGCCAAAAAATGTAGCAACTGCGGGGAAAACCACACGGCCAACTACAGAGGTTGCCGTATTTATAAGGAGATGAAAAACCGCCTAACCCAAAAAATAACTGCAGCTAGAAACCCAGCCATCCGCCAAAATCTTCCATACATACCATCAACAACGACACCGGGAGTCTCTTTTGCTCAGGCGCTGAGCTACAACAACGGGTCTTACGCTTCAGTTCCAACACCTACATTTAAACAAACCACTCCAGGATTGTTGGAGCAACAGGCATCGAACCATACTTCGTAAAGTATCTGCGTAAACACATCCCAATTACCTAGTGGTATAGAATTAATGCTGGCAACTAGAACAAAAACAATGGGAGCAATGCAGCAAACGCTGCAGGAGCTTGTGCGCACTCAAAATCTCCTCCTGGAGCTTCTAGTCAAACAAAAATCTTAGATGATTACTCTTAAAATATCTTTCTGGAATGCGAATGGCATTTCGCAGCACAAATACGAGCTTATGCAGTTCCTTGATCAATATGACATTGACGCCATGCTCATATCAGAGACTCACTTAACAAATAAAAACTATTTTCATCTTACTAGCTATAAATTTTATTCGACAAATCATCCTGATGGGAAGGTTCATGGAGGTACTGGAATTCTGATAAAGAATCGCATTAGGCATTACGAGATGCCATCATTCGCTACGACTTATATCCAAGCAACAGCAGTACACCTCGAAACCCAAAGCGGCTACCTAAACCTAGCCTCTATATACTGCCCACCGCGCTTCGCTATTACCGAAGCAGAATTCCTAAACTTCTTCGATGTATTGGGTGACCGCTTTATAGCAGCTGGTCACTACAATGCAAAGCACACCCACTGGGGATCTCGACTCATCAACCCCAAGGGAAAACCACTTTACAACGCGATAATAACTCCACGAAACAAGCTTGACTTTATTTCTCCGGGTAAGCCTACATATTGGCCAACAGATCCAAATAAGAAACCTGACCTGATTGATTTTGCTATCACAAGAAGAGTGCCACAGGCTTATGTTCCTGTGGAGCACTTATCAGATCTATCATCAGATCATTCGCCCATCTTGCTTCATGTCTACGACCATCCTCAGGTTACAGAACGCCCACATTCTCTAACTACTTGTAAAACAGACTGGCTCAAATACAGAAAGTATGTAAGTACCCATATTAATGACTGCCCAAACATTTCCTGTGAAGAAGACCTCGAAAATTCAGTTGAAGCTTTAGTGAATGTTATTACACTGGCTGCACAACATTCCACGCAACCTATAACATCTAATAAACCATTTAACAGCAGACGTGCTTCTAGGCACATCGAAGAACTGCTATACAATAAGAGAAGGCTTCGTCGAGAGTGGCAAGCCAATAGATCCCCAGCCTCCAAGGAGCGCCTAAAAATAGCCAACTGCATACTCCGCAAAGCATTAGAAGCTGAGAAAAATAGAGATGAACTATCCTTTATGAAGCAACTCTCACCAAATAGCAAACGATATCCACTGTGGAAAGCTAAGTCAGGCATTTGTCCACCAATAGAAAGTGAATCACCCCTACATAGCAAACAGGAACTTAAGCCCGCAGCAACGAAGAGAGGGCGAATACATTTGCCCTTCATTTAGAAAATGTCTTCGAACCACTTCCAGCAACGAATAGCTTTGTGCTGCCAATAATCTCCAATCCTGAAGCTAGCCCGCAAATTATATTCCATCCAGAAGAAGTTACAAGAATCATACAATCCCCAGACAAAAAGAAAGCGCCGGGTCACGATCTCATCACCCCAAAAATTATTATAGAACTGCCAAACTGTGCAATACATCTTCTAACCATAATATTTAACAGCATGATGAATTCTGGATATTATCCTCAACAATGGAGGAAGTCTGTCATCATAATGATCCATAAAGCCGGAAAGGACAAGTCCCAGCCAACGTCATATAGGCCAATCAGCCTTCTGCCGTGCCTATCAAAGATATTTGAAAAGCTGCTCCTCAGTCGCATCAAGCAATACTTACAAGCCCACAATGCAATACCAATGCACCAATTCGGATTTCGTGAAAAACACGGAACTATTGAACAAGTGAACCGGATAACCTCCGAGATACGAAATGCATTTGAAAGGCAAGAATATGGCTCCGCTGTCTTTCTGGATGTCGCACAGGCCTTCGACCTCGTGTGGCTGGACGGCTTAATTCATAAAATCAGATTAATACTTCCACAAAGCACCCATACAATTTTGGAGTCCTACCTACAGAAAAGAAGCTTTGCAGTGCGATGCAAAGATTTCCTCTCTGATTATCATCCAATAAAAGCTGGAGTACCCCAAGGAAGTGTGCTTGGGCCGACATTGTATATTATTTATACAGCCGACCACCCGACATCCACTCTTACAACCACCTCAACTTTTGCTGATGATACTGCCATCCTAAGTCGGTCTAAATGTCCTCTTAGAGCAACGCAACACCTAGTAGATCACCTCGTGCTTCTAGAACAATGGCTAGCAGACTGGCGCATAAACGTCAACGAACAAGAATGTAAACATGTTACTTTTACCCTAAACAGGCAAACCTGCCCTCCACTATCCCTGAACAACATTATTATGCCACAAACAACTGAAGTAACATATCTAGGAGTCCACCTGGATAGACGATTCACTTGGCGTAAACATATCGAAGCTAAGAGAAATCATTTAAAATTTAAAGCCAGCAATCTACATTGGCTAATTAACGCCCGCTCGCCACTAAAATTAGAGTACAAAATACTTTTGTATAATGCAGTCCTAAAACCAATTTGGACATATGGCTCCGAGCTATGGGGAAACGCATGTGCCAGCAACTTAGAAATAATCCAGAGAGCTCAATCAAATATATTGAGAACTATAACAGGAGCACAGTGGTATATACGGAATGAAAATATTCATAAAGATCTAAACGTAGGCTTAGTTAAAGACGAACTCGACAAAGCGAAAGCAAAGTATAATCTCAAGCTACAGGCCCATCCTAATGACCTTGCGCGTTCTCTAATCTGGACCACAAGCTATACACGACTCCGGCGAAGAGACCTCCCCACCCAGCAACAATAGTTAGGGCCGTTATTCTAAATATTTAATTTGTAATTAATTAAAATATATAAAATAGATTAAGATTTGCAAACTTGTCGTTAGTCTCTAAGAGAGAAGATTCGATAAATAAAATACCGTTTAAAAAAAAAAAAAAATGCTCTTCTGAGATTGTATTTATCAATAACAAATTATTTAAATCCATTGTTTACTTCAGCTCGCAAATGACAATAGCAGAACAGCTGTTTTCAGACGCGTTTGCCAATGGAAACACCTCACGTCCGCCTATCGCGTTGCCAATCCAAAATACCAAAAAATACCGAAAAAACCGCATAGTGGAAAAATGGTTTTAGTCATACATTTAGGGCGAGTTTTCTTAGAGCTAGGGCGATTTTTCTAATTGCCCTAAAAATAAGAAATGAGTCCTTTAAACTAAAGGCATTTTCCTTTAAAACCAGGGCGATTTTTCTGGACTTATAAGCGAATTGCCCTGGAAATACGAAAAAATATCTTTAAACTAAAGGCAGTTTTTCATAAATCTAGGGCGTTTTTCTGGATTTAATGGCGAATTGCCCTAGAAATAAGAAAAATGTCTTAAAACTAAAGGCAGTTTTTCATAAATCTAGGGCGTTTTTCTGTATTTATAGGAATCTTTGCTTACGATACTGGCATTACCAATTAATGGCAATGTATGAACCAAAGACACTTATTAAAAATATTTGCAGACTATTCACGACAAAAAAAGTCGCTCTGTGGGCTGCTTGTATTTAAACATGCAAGTATAAGTGCGGATACCTCCCGCTGAAAAATTAATTTTTATATAATAGAAAACGGAATACAAAGTTTACAATATTATTGAAATATTAACTATACAAGTTAACTAAAGTCAACCGGACAGAGTCGATGACCGGCTGTCCGAATACCATGCACCGGCCAAGTCGCTGACACAGCATTTGACCGGATGCTCGTGCATAGCCGGCAACACAGCACTTTTGCGTGGCCGCTATGAGTTAGCTTCCATTAGCTTTAAGTCCAGAATTCGTATTCAGTTCTGTTTTATATCTTGAATAAAGAGCACACTGCTCATGAGCATTACTCCGGCCATCGCCGTCAAACTTATTTACATTCGTCCACTGAGCTTAAGGCCAGGGGCATAGGGGGACAGTTATCCCCTCACCATAATCTTCAGTTGACTCATTGGTGGCCATAGTTGCCCAGCAGCCAACCCCCAACCACTTGGAAGAGAGTTACGCAGCGGCTGCCCCACATCCAGCACACCAGCGATTATAGTTGCCAGCAGCCAACTCCCAACCACTTGAACGACAGCCACACAGTGGTTACTCTTCATCCAGCACATCAGCGATCATAGTTGTCTAGCGGACAACTATAACTACACAGCGGCTACCCCGCCTACAACAAGCACCCTGCCGGTGCCCCTCACCTACGACAAGCACCCTGCCGGTGCCCTTACCTACAACAAGCACCCCGCCGGTGCCCCTCACCTACGACAAGCACCCTGCCGGTGCCCCTCACCTTTAGCAAGCACTCTACCGGTGCCCCCTCACCACTGGCCCGTACAGGAACGGCACCGCAGCCGTGCC
The DNA here is from genome assembly GCA_037075285.1 of Drosophila lutescens. Classification (NCBI taxonomy): domain Eukaryota; kingdom Metazoa; phylum Arthropoda; class Insecta; order Diptera; family Drosophilidae; genus Drosophila; species Drosophila lutescens. Next base: position 199,977 of record JBAMCF010001015.1, read on the forward strand.
AGCTACTAAAAAGTATAATTGGCGCTCAACGTAAATTAATTTTGGAATAAATATGAGGGAACACACCACACACACAGAAAAAAACATGTAAGTGAGCCCCTTATTTAAATATTTTCTAATCTGCACAAGGTTATAAAAAGTTAAAAAAAAATATATATGTTCTAAAAAAGAAAAAACTAATTTAAATTAAAAAAAAAAAAATTTAATTTGTTTAATTAAAAGGAACAATAACTTATTACTTATAAAAACTAATTCTGCAACTCCATGTGAAAAAGCAATGCCTTAATAAATAATAAATAAAAGAGTTACAACGGACACAGAATTTTAGAATCAGAATTTGGTTGACGATTTAGGTATTGCAGATAAATTTTTTCCCAACAAGAGTTATACAACGCATCGCTCTTATTTACGCTATATCCCAAATAATTCATATCAATTTATTATTGCTATTAGCACTATATTTGCTAGCTTTGCATTTAGTGAACGGAACCACCCGTTCGCCGTCTTAAAGAAATATGACCCCGCATTCCTCGTTGTCTTTTTGTCTTTGTTGTTCTTTTGTTTAATTGCTTACGTTCGCATATCGTTAGGGTATTTAAGCCCATGAGTGCACAATTTCGTCAGTATAGAAACGCTGACCAGTACCCTAGCGATGTAGCTTCCGATAGCGAAGAATCCCTTCGGGCTTCAACTCCGATAAACGCGGGAATAGACCCCCCAGCAGGTAGTGGGATGGATCCCGAGCAACTTAGGCAGGTTGTGCAGGCGGCCATTGACAATGCGTTGACAGAGCAGGCCGCCTTAAATCGACAAAGGGAAAAACAACTAAGGTTAACTATCAATACACTGGCCAGTGAGGTGGCAGAGTTACGCGTGGCACCCGCCACAGCCCAAGCACCGGCGCCGACCCCAGAAATTAGGGTATACGCGGCCATACAAATCAGGGATGACGTTCAGTGTAGCGAGCCCCTCGACGCAGTCAAATGCCTACCCGAATTCGCGGCCGCACATCACATATTCAGACGATATGATGGTAGTTCACGCCACTATCAGGCGGTAATTATTATTAGAAGCAAAATTAGGGGACCTGCCGACGCAGTACTATCCTCATTTGGAACTGTGTTAAATTTCGACGCGATCGTAAGTCGTCTTGATTTTACTTACAGCGACAAAAGACCGATGCACGTCATCGAACAAAAGCTAGGCACCCTCAGGCAGGGTAGCCTAACCCTATTACAATACTACGATGAGGTTGAGAAAAAGCTGACCTTATTGACCAACAAGGTTAACATGTCCTACGAACAAAGTATGGCGAAAATTCTATGTGAAAAATTCCGTGACGACGCGCTAAGGGTATTTATTTCGGGCCTAAAACGCAGTCTCACTGACGTGCTTTTCTCGGCAAAGCCGAAGGATATGCCATCGGCCCTAGCCCTGGCACAAGAGGTGGAATCAAACCACGAGAAATATCAGTTCGCGGCCACGTTCGCAAGAAGTCAAGAGGAGCGAAAGTCAAGTCCAAAGACTCAAAGTCGTCAACTGGACAAGACACCCGCACAGGCGGAGCCACAAAATAGTGCCGGTAAAAACCCGCACTATAGCAAAACGTTTAAAGCGCAGGTCCATAATGAGCCGCGCAACAACAAGTTTCAAAATACGCAGGAGCCCATGGATGTAGATCCATCTGCCTCCAAGGTAATCCACCCTGTTCAAGTCCCTAATTATCGCACGGGTAACCCAAAGAAACAACAGTGGGTTAATCACGTCGTTCAGAACGACGAACAAGTCGTAAAATCGTATGCCGATGCTGCCTCTGTCGCAGCTGCGGGAATAAATGATGACTCAATTTACGATTACGACTCAGACACAATAAATTTTTTAGGGGAAAATCCCTGCTACCCGCCATCGGACGCAGAGTAGCGAGGGTGAACATGAAGTTCCTTATTGACACGGGCGCGTCCAAAAATTTCATTCGACCGCATAAAGGGTTGAAAGGCGTTCGCCCGGTAGAATCCCAATTCTCAGTCCATTCCATTCACGGCAAGACCAAAACCACAGAGAAATGCTGTGTGGCACTGTTTAACACGAATGCCACATTTTTTATTTTACGGGATTTAGAAACATTTGACGGGATAATAGGCCTCGACCTGTTAAAACAGGCAGGGGTATCACTATGCTTGGCTTCAGGTCAGCTTAAATGGGGCACAGAGGTGGAACAGATTTCATTCCACACCTGCCCAGACGTCAACTTTACTAAGGTGGACTGCTCAGAGGCACCTCCTTTAGTAAAGGGAGCGTTCCTGAAAATGCTAAAGGACAGAAAAAAGTCCTTCGCTGACCCTAATGAAGCCCTGCCATATAATACGTCGGTAATAGCTACCATCAGGACTCTCGATGAAGAGCCCATTTACACCAAATTGTACCCTTACCCCATGGGGGCGGCAGATTTCGTCAACAAAGAGATTGACGATCTGCTTAAAAACGGCATAATCCAAAAATCGGTCTCCCTCTATAACAACCCAATATGGGTTGTGGATAAAAAGGGAATCGATGAGGATGGGAACCGAAAAATGCGGTTAGTGTTGGACTTTCGCAAATTGAACGAAAGAACAATACCTGATCGTTATCCCATGCCGAACATTTCAATGATATTAGGAAACTTGGGCAAAGCCAAGTATTTCTCAACGCTGGACTTAAAGTCCGGCTACCACCAAATTACTCTCGCGGAAAAAGACCGTGAGAAAACTTCCTTCTCGGTAAATGGGGGGAAATACGAATTCCGCAGACTACCGTTTGGCCTCAAAAATGCAGGCAGCATTTTTCAGAGGACCATCGACGACATCCTACGGGAGCAGATCGGCAAGTTCTGCTATGTTTACGTTGACGACGTAATCATTTTTTCGGAGGATGAGAACGCTCACATTAGGCACGTGGATTGGGTTCTTAAGAGCCTGTACGATGCGAACATGAGAGTATCGGGAGAAAAGTCCAGCTTTTTTAAAAAAAGTGTGAGCTTCCTTGGGTTTATAGTCACCTGTAACGGTGCTACAACAGACCCAGAAAAGGTAAAGGCCATAAAAGAATTTCCGGAACCCAAAAATATTTTTGAGGTACGATCATTTCTAGGCTTAGCCAGTTATTATCGATGTTTCATTAAGGACTTCGCAGCAATAGCGAGGCCTATATCGGACATCTTGAAGGGGGAAAACGGAATAGTTAGTAGACACAGGTCACGAAACATTCCGGTTCAGTTCTGTGAGGCGCAACAACAAGCGTTCCAGAAACTACGAAATATCTTGGCATCCGACAACGTGATGCTAAGGTACCCCGACTACAAAAAGGCATTTGATCTAACGACAGATGCCTCGGCCTATGGCATTGGGGCTGTATTGTCCCAAGAGGGACGCCCAATAACAATGATCTCAAGGACATTGAAAGATAGGGAGGTTAACTACGCCACAAACGAGAGGGAACTCTTAGCCATAATTTGGGCACTGGCCAAGCTGCGTCACTACTTATATGCAGTCAAAGATATAAACATCTTTACTGATCATCAACCATTGACCTTCGCGGTGGCAGAATCTAATCCAAATGCGAAAATCAAACGGTGGAAAGCTCGCATCGACGAGTCCGGCGCCAAAATTTTTTACAAGCCCGGCAAGGAAAACCTCGTTGCGGATGCCCTCTCAAGACAGCAACTTAACGTTCTGGGAGAGGAAGAAGCCTTTTCAAGTGCGGCCACGATTCACAGTGAGCTGTCACTGACCCACACAATTGAGGCAACGGATAAGCCCTTAAATTGCTTCCAAAACCAGATAACTCTGAAGGAAGCTCGCTTTCCGCAAAAACGCAGCTTTGTCCTCTTTGGAAACAAGAGACGGCATGCGATCAGCTTCTCCTGCAAAGAGTCATTACTCAATGAGCTCGCAGATTTAATTGTTCCTAAGGGCGTAAACGCCATCCATTGCGATTTGCACACTCGCAATGATACAGGACCAACTGGTACGCCAATTTCCAGCCACAAAATTTTGGTATTGTAAAAATCGTGTAACGGACATTTTCGCAGTCCCGGAGAGACGGGAAATTCTGTCCACTGAACACAACAGGGCTCACAGGTCGGCCCAAGAGAATGTGAAGCAGGTACTCTCCGAGTACTACTTCCCGAAAATGGCCAAGCTAGCTAGCGAAATCGTCGCTAACTGCAAAACATGTGCTAAAGCTAAATATGACAGGCATCCCAAAAAGCAGGAGCTTGGGGAAACACCAATCCCGTCCCAGGTTGGGGAGATATTACACATAGACATCTTCTCAACGGATAAAAAATATTTTCTTACATCCATTGACAAATTCTCAAAATTTGCGATGGTCCAGCCAATCCCCTCTAGAACCATAGAGGACATTAAACCAGCACTGCTACAACTCTTGAATGTTTTCCCAAAAGCCAAGGTCATATATTGTAATACCATTTCGGCGTGAGCATCTCGAATGCACCGGCTCTCCACAGTGTCTCAAACGGACAAGTGGAACGTTTCCACAGCACGCTAATAGAGCTTGCTAGATGCCTTAAAATTTATAAAGGCATCAGTGACACCGTTGAACTAATTTTGCTGGTCACTGCTAAATACAACAAGTCTATCCATTCGGTCATCGACAAGAGGCCAGCCGACGTAGTTGTAACACAATCAAGTGATCCACAGTACGAAATACAGGATAAAATAAAACAGGCCCAGGACAAGCTGAGAACAAGGGAAAATGCTTCTAAGCAAAATAGGGTGTTCAAGGTTGGCGACAAAGTCCTGGTAAAATCCAACAAGAGGCTAGGCAACAAGCTTCACCATTATGCGACGAGAAAACTGTGGAAGCGGACATGGGGACCACGGTCCTCATTAAGGGGAGGGTGGTCCACAAAGACAACCTGAAATAATTTAACCAACCAGAAAAAACAATGTCTTTTATTTCTGTTTAGCCACTTGGCACAAATTTTTAATTCTTTTCGTAGCCAATTGGCCCAACTTTTAATAGTTATAAGCATAGATGGTAAAACATATTTTCTAAGTTTAAGCTAATTTCCGTTGGTGGTGGGCAACCTTGTCATAAACAAAAATATAGCTTCGAATTCATTTCACAGGTTCAAATTCGTCCTCTTCATCTTGTCTCTAACTACGGCGTCGACCCACATAACTGACTATTCCCAGGCGAAATATATTCCCATCATTGATGGTCGCATCCAGTTTGGGAAGAGTACGCGTTCGTAAGGCACTCGGCAAATCTGTCTGAATATAGGCGCGTAGTTGAGGAAACGGACAACGTGAGCGAAATGTTTCCCCTATCGAATATGAAAAAGCTTTTGAGCATGGATACCGCTCATCTCCGAGACCTACTTGACTCATTTGGCGTACACCATTGGGTGGCTAGAAGTTTGGATTTTCTAGGGTCAGCATTAAAGATCGTGGCAGGAACACCAGACGCAGAAGATTTAGAAAAGATCAAATTTACTGAGTTGCAACTTATTAACTCAAACAATAGACAGGTGGAAATTGACAATAGAGTACAAGATCAAATTAATAAGCTTACCGCAACAGTCAACCAAATCCTGAAATCAGCTAAAAATTCACAAATTGACACTGGTCATTTATACGAGACATTGCTTGCTCGGAACAGGATGATCATGATGGAATTGCAGAACTTAGTACTTGCGATTACACTTGCAAAAATCAATATGGTTAGTCCAAATATATTAGACCACGCAGACTTAGAGAATGTTTGACTTGAGGAGCCCACCGACACTCCCATAAGGGACATTTTACACTTCATCATTAAATTTCCTAAGGTCAAACTAGCATGTAAGAAAATCACAATTTTCCCCGTAGCACACCATAATGTGATGTTACGATTAGTTGGTAATACAGTAGCCGAGTGCAACGGAGAAGTCCACTCCGTTAAGAACTTCTCGGTGGCACCAGGAGTCACCTTTTGTCGACTAGCGGCGGAGAGCTCGTGCGCAAGAGAGCTACATGCTGGTGGAATAGCGCACTGCGAGACCCAGCCAAGTGATTTACATCCAACCACCTACGTCGACGAGGGAATCATCATCATCAATGACCGGTCAGCCCAAGTGCAGGTGGACAACGGAACCAGCGTCTGGGTACATGGAACGCACCTTGTCACTTTCGATGAACGCGCCACCGTTAACGAAACCCTGTTCGTAAATCACGACACTGTCCGGAAGAGGACTGCGGGGGTAGCCAATTCGCCCTCTCTAAATATCACCATCAGTCGAAGCACTCTGAGTCTTCCCTACCTTCATCGTTTAAGTGAACGTAATTTGGAATATATTCAGAAGTTCGGAGAAGAAATTAATACCAATTAATACCAAACTCACCAGGGCCAGAAGATCAGCGATCAAAATCTTGAGGGGGGAGTAGTTAACTAAAGTCAACCGGACAGAGTCGATGACCGGCTGTCCGAATACCATGCACCGGCCAAGTCGCTGACACAGCATTTGACCGGATGCTCGTGCATAGCCGGCAACACAGCACTTTTGCGTGGCCGCTATGAGTTAGCTTCCATTAGCTTTAAGTCCAGAATTCGTATTCAGTTCTGTTTTATATCTTGAATAAAGAGCACACTGCTCATGAGCATTACTCCGGCCATCGCCGTCAAACTTATTTACATTCGTCCACTGAGCTTAAGGCCAGGGGCATAGGGGGACAGTTATCCCCTCACCATAATCTTCAGTTGACTCATTGGTGGCCATAGTTGCCCAGCAGCCAACCCCCAACCACTTGGAAGAGAGTTACGCAGCGGCTGCCCCACATCCAGCACACCAGGATTATAGTTGCCAGCAGCCAACTCCCAACCACTTGAACGACAGCCACACAGTGGTTACTCTTCATCCAGCACATCAGCGATCATAGTTGTCTAGCGGACAACTATAACTACACAGCGGCTACCCCGCCTACAACAAGCACCCTGCCGGTGCCCCTCACCTACGACAAGCACCCTGCCGGTGCCCTTACCTACAACAAGCACCCCGCCGGTGCCCCTCACCTACGACAAGTACCCTGCCGGTACCCCTCACCTTTGGCAAGCACTCTACCGGTGCCCCCTCACCACTGGCCCGTACAGGAACGGTACCGCAGCCGGGCCAGCTACTAAAAAGTATAATTTACATATGATTAACATGGATGATAAAAGTAGTTAAAAACATTTAGAAGATAATAAAGAAAATTAAAAATATAGTGCTTAATAATATAAAATGTATGCTAATTATTAAAATTCATTAATTGTAGTTAGCTTAACCAGTTAGAATTAAATTTAATAAACATGCAAGTGGATTAATATTAATTATATATTCATATACTGACTTTGTGTTTTTTCGCGCTCTGAATTTTTATTTGTTTTCGTGTTTACCTTTATAGCCTCTTCCCATAGAGTCCATCCGTTTGAAACGGTTGGGATTTTTGACCAATGTGAAACTCGTGTTCCCACAGAACTCCATCCACCATCAACCATCCAATAACAGCTGACTGAAGAGCAGTTGCTCATCTCAACATACACGAAGGGGGGTTTCAACTCAGCAAAACTGTCGTAATATTTCGTTCTCCTAATCTTATTATAGAATAAAACAATAAATAGATTAAGAAAATAGTTTAAAAACATATTTGAACGTTTATAACATATCCTACAACGAGTATGCATACATATTGCTGACTGAGGGAGAGCCTAACCTCCCGTACCCCACACTCCGCTCTTACTACGCCTCTGCCTAGCCAATATTAATATGAAAAATTTGTAAACAAAACCAAATTTGTGCTGTTTTTGGTAATTTATAGCAACTTTGAAACTTTACAGGAGTACAAAGTACACTTTTAATTAATATTAGTTATATTTACGAAGTGCAGAACATATTCTGACACTTTGCTGCAAACATTGATGTTTTCGTACGCACAACAGCTTACATTTTGGCCCACACATTACAACCTGCTTGCGAACGCTTTTCCGCTCATAACTAACTACAAATAGTTCAACGATTGCCAAAAAACAATAAACTTAGGCATTATTTAATTTTTTCTCGCCATCGATTTGATGATGACTTGCAGTCATCGTTCCAATTTTCACAGTCAAGAGGAAGAATTCAGAGTTGCACCGAGAAAACATCGCCTAACTATCGCATAAAAGAGCGCGTCAAAGTCCGTCAAAATTGGATGGCGGACTAACTGGGAAATTTTCGGAACGGTTAAACCTTACGGACCATCCGTTCAACGGATGGTGGATGGAGCTCTGTGGGAAGACCCTATTAGACGGTTTTAATTAAAACTTAAATATTCGGTCCCTAATTTGATTTATCATAGTACTTCTTTTATTTCGCGAGTGAATTTACTCTATTCTGTGCACAATCTCATTAAAACAATTTCCAATTTTAATATTGTGTTTTTTGTTTTTGTGATTTCTTTTGCCTTTCCTTTGTGCGTTGTCCGTAAAAGCTACAGTGCAGTTTGTGTTGTTGTTTTCTGCATTCGCATTAACTGCATTGCGTTCCCGCTCTCCCGCACTCTTGCATTCTCACTCTACTTTTCCCTCTTTCCAAATTTTAGGCGTGCGGAATCGGTGCTATTGCGGTACTTTTAACTGCTCGTTTGCAAATTTCGGTCCCTACATTTATGTTTGGTACAATGGGCAAAATATTTACAATTAAGGCTACTTTTGTCTGCTCTATTAATAAATGCCATCAATTTATCAGAGCTGATCAGTCAAAACTGACCTGTTAGCTGTGTGAAAAAAATGGCTCATACCAAGTGTGCCGGCTATACTGGACGAACCAGTGATGACTTTGCTAAGGGTCACAATTTACTTTATTGTTCTGATCCTTGTCTTCTAGTTGCACAAGAGATGAGATCTTTTATGTGCCAAACCAAAGGCGGCTTAAAGAGTCTAATCAATAGTTTTGGTGTTGCTAGAGATAGTTTTCGCCGAGCGGATGATTTACTCTCAGCCCTGGACTCTCAATTTAATAGTCTTAAGCCAATTGACGAGTATACAAAGCGCAAAAAGGCCACTGGTGGTAGGCAGCCTAAGGAAAACACATCGTAACCCCCTGAAAGTGAAAAATAGAGCTCCACGTCGGATCAGCTGTCGACCGTAGCAAATCCCCAAATGTTGCTACGATCAGCAGCTAGAAAAAATGTGGATCAATTGGAATCCGTATCATCCGTAGTAGACCCCCCTGTTGTTCCGGCCATTTCTAATAACTTGTCACCTCCAGGGAATGTTGAGTCCAGTCTACCGGCACAAGTTGGCACTGTAGAAACTCAATCTGCAGTACCGAAACCTCTTTCAGTGGTTCAACTCAAAAAGCAAATATCCCAGTGGCGCAATCTGCATTCGGCCGAAATTGGGTAGTCATACAGAATGCATTCGAGAAGGTATATTCGTAATCGATCGTTTCTCCAGCTTCTGGAACGTAGGATTGTAATGGGGAATTGTTTTCGTTTCTCGCTCTCCCTTTCCATCGATACTTCGGGAATCGTTTGGGTCGTCTAATTTTTTTCTGTTGCACGTTTCTATGATTCCTTACTTACGCACACAACCGAGCGCCTATGTTTTTTTCTGCAAGTTTTGCCTTCCACGGCATGTTGTTTGTGTAATTTTTTGTCTTGTCTTTTTCTACGCGCTTTTTTCTCGCCCAGCGTCACTTGAGCTTTGGAACTTGGCAGAATCGGACGTTTTATTTGGTGAAATATAGTGGAAGTTTTGATGTATTACATGGTAAGTACAACTAAACATTCTTAATAAATTGACTACTAATTTCCCACTTTTTCTTAAATATAGATGCTGTAAAAGGAGGTGGACTATGTAGCCGATTCTACATTACATTGGTGCGAGATGTCTTAATAAAATAAATAATAAAAATATAATTTTTAGTTGAAAAACACAATCCTTTATTTGGCTCTAAATAAACCTCTATTTCGTGGTATACCAGTTTGTAAAGCATTTGCATTACAACCCTATACACAGGGTAAACCAGTCAGTAAAACGGGTGCATTACAAACCTATAAACCGGGTATCCTATTCAGTAATGCACTTGCATTACAGCCTCATATACTTGGTATGCCACTCAGTAAAGCAAATAGATTACCACCCTATATGCAACAGTATATAGCACGGTAATGCAGCACGAAGTGTGCTCGGCTATCGCCTACTTTCTCGATTCGAATAATGCGATTTTGAAGGTATACTAGCGGAAAACGCGGCCAACCTTATGGAATCGTAAACAGTGTTGTGGTATGAAACCGAATGCATTCCGGCTTCGAAGTATGGCGGTCGGAATCGATTCTCGAAGGCAAATTTCCGCCACTGGGCATTTGCTCAAAAGATTTCTGGCCAGATCTTATGGTGGTAAAGGAGTTCGAAACTAGGAATACAAATAAAAGAAAAAGACCCGTACAGACTAGACTCCCCAATCAAGGCCAGAGTAGTGCGGCATCTTCATCTTCTACCCTATCTTCGTCTTCAAAAATCTAAAAACTAGCTTAATTCGTTCCTATCAGAATACTAGAGGCTTGCGCAGTAAGTTATCTAAATTGTATTCGGACATTCTTTCTTTTGCATCCCATATTATTGTATTTACAGAGACCTGGTTAAAAGAGGAGATCTTAAACTCCAAAGTTTTTCCTGATAAGTAAACTACCTACAGGCGAGGCGGTGGAGTTTTAATTGCCGTGGACTCAACTCTCACGTCGGAAGTGGTAAAATTTGAGGAATTATATAATATAGAATTCATATGTGTAAGGCTGTCGGTTCTTGGTAGTTTTATATATATCTCCTGCTCGTACATTACGCCTGCATCTGAATTCCCAGACTACTTAAATCTTCTTTTTGCTATACAGTCAGTGTCAAAAAAACTGACCGATAGAGACCAACTTTTAGTTCTAGGAGATTTTAATATCCCGGGAACATTGTGGGTAACAGATGAACAATCAAATGTCTTACTTCCACTAGCCCAACATGACTTTATTGAAGGCTCGCTAGATATATCATTGTCTCAAGTTAACAATATTAAAAATTCACTAGGTCGTTTATTGGACCTATGTTTTGTATCAAATTCAGACCGCGTATTTCAGTCCAAGATAGCACCTCTTACTCAACCTGAAGAGCCATATCATCCGGCGTTCGAGGTTTCGAGTTACTGTGTTAGAAGAAAAATCGCAAGGCCGACTTTCGTAGGCTACATTTTTATATATCTGGCTGGAATGGATCAAGCTACAAATATTTTTTATTCAACAGTAAATTCGTTTTTTAATTCTTGTGTTCCGTTGCACTATCCGTCAGTCTCCACCAAACCTTCAGTAAAGAGCTGACACACCGAAGAAAGGTGTGAGATACCGGTTCTCAATCTATTTTTTCTAGATACTTAAGCGCTCGGTCTAGTTTTACCGTGCTTAACGCTCTGTGTTACAAAAATTATTTGAACCGTTGTAAGATCCAATTCTCTCAGGATCCGAAACAGTTCTTCAATTTTGTTAACACTAAGCGTAAATCCACAAATTATCCTTCCTCGCTATCTTTTGAAAACATGACAGCAACAACTGATCAGGCAACAGCCGATCTATTTGCTCAGTTGTTTCAAACGACATATTCTCCTTCATCTCACTGTACACGGCCTTATTCTTACACTGTATCCAAGTCGAACTTAATATTTTGTCGCACATTAAACGAAAGCGCCCTATTAATTGATCTCCAAAAAGTCAAGCCCGTCTATTCACCTGGTCCCGATGGAATTCCCGGCTGCGTGCTTAGATATTGCGCAGAAGCCTTTTGCAAGCCCCTTCTCAAATTGTTTACCTTATCTTTAGAAACGTCTCAAATTCCTTCTATGTGGAAAGAATCGTTTGTGATTCCCCTCCAAGGGTAATAAATTGGAACCAAACAATTATAGAGGTATATCTAAATTGTCAGCTATCCCGAAGCTTTTTGAAAATATTATTACACCTCATTTGCAGCACCTATGTAGGTCAGTTATATCTCCACGTCAACATGGTTTTATGAAACGTAGATCAACAATTACTAACCTTTTGGAGCTCACTTCATTTGTGATAAAGGAATTCAAAAACAATTTTCAAACAGACGTCATCTACACTGACTTTAGTAAAGCATTTGACTACGTAAATCACCTACTTCTGGTTAGAAAACTCGATTTAATTGGGTTCCCAGTTGATCATTTGAGATGGATCTTAAATTATTCAAACGGCAGAACGCAAAGGGTACTTTTTAAAAATTATCTTTCTTGTACACTCCAGGTTACCTCGGGTGTCCCACAAGGGAGCCACTTATGGCCGCTACTTTTTACGTTATTTATAAACGACCTTTCATCAGTTATAAGTCATTCTCGTGTTCTTATGTACGCTGATGATGTACAAGGATACTTTTTGCGAGTCTGACTTACAATCCGATTTAAATAGTTTCCAAACATGGTGCTCCGACAATTCGCTGAATTTAAATGGCTCTAAGTGTAAGGTGATGTGAAATATAATTATTCTGTAGTTCCAATTTGCTCCATGATTTCCAAGTTCAATGAATAGTCTTGTTTGTATTTATATTATATTTGTCTTGAGTTTTATTTGGGTTTATTTGGTTTAGTTGGAGCAGCAATGGTGCCGCTCCAACGATCGAAGTGTCTCTGCTCTTTTACAATATTCTTTAAGTCTAATTAAGGCAAAGTATCGTAGCTGCGCTGCTCGCAGGCGGCGGCAGAGAGACGGCTATGCACCTATATACTTATGTATAAAGGAATGTACTTATATACATTGCTATGCGCACTCAAGTGGCGGCGCGAGGCACCGATAACTGAAATAAATCGATTCCTAATAGAGAACCGGAACCGGTACCGATTACCGTGTTGCTGATACCGGTACGGTTTTGGATATTATACCCGTTACTCGTAGAGTAAAAGGGTATATTGTATTCGTGCAAAAGTATGTAACAGCTAGAAGGAAGCGTTTCCGACCCTATAAAGTATATATATTCTTGATCAGGGTCACTAGCCGAGTCGATATAGCCATGTCCGTCTGTCTGTCTGTCCGTATAAACGCTGAGATCTCGGAAACTACAAAAGCTAGAAGGTTAAGATTTCCCACACATACGATATAGCGTCGCTTGTGAACGGTTGTGTTTACTTTTGTGCTCTGAGTTATTTGTGTTTTTCAGTGATTTTTTGCGAGTGTCTTTTGTTTGTTTATAAAGAAAGCGTAGCCTAACAATTGTGTAAGTGTTTTTAACTAGATCTCCCAATTAACGGGTGCATTGTTCTAGTTATTTTAACATTTCTATTTGGATTTGTTTAATCGCTTGTCTTTGTTAGTGTAAATTATACGCTCTAAACTTGCTAAAACTCTTGTAATCTCTTTTCCACTCTCCCACTCTCACTCTCTCTGAACTTGCTGTACTTCTATTTCTCTCTCTCTTGCTTGCTTTACATTTGTAACTGTTCGTGTGTATAGTTGTTGGTGCCCCACAAGCCACGCTCAGTCGATAGAAGCTTTTTTCTCTCGCGCTCTCTTGTTTTAATTAAACTCGCGATCTCGCGCTCTTATACTTTTCGTTTGTTTTGTGTCTTTGCGGTTTTGCGAATTTGATCCCAGTGCCAAATTTACTTGAGGTATATTTTCCACATTTTATTTTCTATTTCTTTGAATAACCTTTTTTTCCTATAAAATGGCCCTGATCTGCACAAAGAAAAGTTGTTCTCTTCCGATGTCAACTAAAGATTCTTTTATTATCTGTTGGCTCTGCGAATCGGTCATGCACGTCAAATGTGCAGGATTTACTGGCAGAGTTAAAGACTTCATTGAAATGCATACCGGTCTCATGTGGGCATGTGAGTCCTGCAAGGAAATGACAGTCGAAATGAGCAGCTTTATGAGGCAGACTCGAGACGGACTATTGAACCTTTCACGAGTTTTTAAACAGCTTAATGACGAGTTCAACTCAGTTTGTGACCAATTTAATAATAAGAAATTATTATTAACCGAGTCGCCTAAACGCAAAAAAGCCAGCTCAGGGGCAGTTAATAAGACCGTGAAACAAAATAAAGCATTGAACTCGGTAGCTGCAGCAGTTCCTGTCGGCGCAGGGGTAAGCGAGCCACCTGTGCCTATGGTTACAGCCGGTTCCGGAGGTGACCCTGTTTCTGGATGCCAACCTGAGGCACAGAAGTCGGTGCTGACCGTAGATACAGTAGGAACCGCTTCTGGGTCCCAGCCGAGTGAGGTTCAGACTGCTGCTGGGGGGCGTAAGAAACTTTCAGTTGTTCCACATAGGAAGCAATTGTTTGTTTCTAGATTTACCCCGGATACCAAATCTGAGGATGTTTTGGAATTCATACGTGAAAAATTCCCATCCGAGGACATTGAAGTTGAACAATTTCGATTTTCGTACGCCCGTAGGATATCTTCTTTTAAAATATTTGCTCCGCCTGATGTGTTTAATGTACTTCTTTCTGAAAGCTTTTGGCTTAATGATGATTTGGTAATTAAAGAATTTGTTCCCAATAAACCGAGAACAAATAACAGGCCTCCCACTGTGCCTAATAATCGGCTTTCCACTGTGCCTAATAACAGGCCTTCCACTGTGCCAAAAAACTAACAGGTTTATTTTTGGCTTATCAAAATGTTAGAGGACTAAATATGAAGCTACCAAAGCTTTATGCTGACTCCTCTGCATTTACTGAAGATATTTTGGCTTTTACGGAAACTTGGCTGAAACCAGAGATATCTGACTCTGAAGTTTTGTCAATGAACTTTAACACCTACAGGACCGATCGCTCCCCGCGTAGGGGGGGTGGTGTACTGATTGCCGTTACCTCTAGTTTAACATCGGAGAGACTTAACATTCATATCCCTAACGATATTGAATTTGTTAGTGTCAAAGTTTCCATTCAATCCTTATCTATTTTTGTAACCTGTTCTTATATTCCTCCTGGCTCTGATTTAATAATTTATGAGCACCATCTGTCTGCTATAAAATCTGTTCAGTCCTTCCTTTCCAACAGAGACCTTTTGATTGTTTTGGGTGACTTCAATCTTCCTAATATCTCTTGGTCTCTTCCCACTGACTCACTTGTAGCTACACCTTTATCTACCCATGATTTTGTGGATGGCCTTTTAGAATTATCGTTACAGCAAGTAAGCTTTATACGAAATTCATTAAATAGACAATTAGATCTAGTATTTGTTTTAGATCTGCATGAAGTTACGGTATCTAGAATTGACGCACTTTTTGTACCTGAAGACCGGTATCACCCAACATTGGAATTGACAATTGGCCTCCCCTGTACTAATACCCTTTCTCCTTTAGTTCCTCAAACTAAAATGAGATGCTTTCGTAAATGTGACTATACTAAATTAA
This sequence comes from Drosophila lutescens, assembly GCA_037075285.1. NCBI lineage: Eukaryota > Metazoa > Arthropoda > Insecta > Diptera > Drosophilidae > Drosophila > Drosophila lutescens. Next base: position 215,382 of record JBAMCF010001015.1, read on the forward strand.
ACTACATGATTTCGCAATATAATTGGACTGATTTGTACAATTGCATGGATATTGAATGTGCAATTGAACTTTTCTATAGCGTTTTAAACACTTTTTTTGATGAATGCGTTCCTGACAGGCTTCCTCCTAAGCTAAACAGGCCTCCTTGGTTTAACAATGCGCTTCAAAGACTTAAAAATCTTAAATCAAACACTTATAAAAAGTATAAAAAATCGGGTAAGCCATCTGATTTTTCGAAATACGTGGTGGCTCGTTCAGATTTTAATGTTCTCAACAGTCATTGCTATTCCATGTATTTAAATCGATGTAAATTCGAATTTTCAAATGATCCGAAGCAGTTTTATAACTTCGTTAATGCCAAGCGTAAGTCTTCGGCATTGCCTTCATCGGTACGTTTAAACTCAAAAGATGCATCGTCGGATTTTGAAATTGCGGATTTATTTGCCGAGTTTTTCCAAACTACTTATAGTTCGGCTGCTTGGTCAAACCCTACCTACCCTAACCCCTTAAATAGGGCTAATTGTATTTTTACCCCTGTAATTACCGAAAGTTCTCTTTTAAAGGATTTAGCAACAACAACGCCAACGTATTCTCCCGGTCCTGATGGACTCCCTGGGAGTGTGCTTAAGTTTTGTGCTTCAACCATTTGTAAACCGATTCTTAAACTTTTTCATTTGTCTATTTCATCATCAGTTTTTCCAACTATCTGGAAGGACTCTTTCATTATTCCACTCCACAAAAAGGGTGCGAAGGCGGATGCCCAGAATTATAGAGGCATTTCTAAATTGTCGGCAATTCCTAAAGCATTTGAACGTATTATTACATCTCATTTGCAGCATTTATGTTCCTCGCTAATATCACCGTGTCAGCATGGTTTTGTTAAGCGAAGATCAACCACCACCAACCTTCTTGAATTGTCATCCATTGTAATAAATGGATATAAGAATAACATGCAGACAGACGTTATATATACAGATTTTAGTAAGGCCTTTGACTCTGTTAACCACTCTCTCCTTTTATTCAAATTAGATCAGCTTGGGTTTCCATGTAATCTATTAACTTGGATTTCAAGTTACTTGAATGGTAGGACTCAGAGGGTTATATTTAAGAGCGCTGTTTCTAAAATGATCAACGTGACATCTGGAGTTCCTCAAGGTAGTCATTTAGGCCCTTTGCTGTTTACTTTGTTTATTAACGATCTTCCCTCTATCGTAGCACATTCTCGTGTACTAATGTACGCTGACGATGTTAAGCTTTGTTTATCATATAAAGATGTACGGTCAGGTTTCAACTTACAGTCAGATATTGATTGTTTTCAGGGATGGTGTGAGTACAACCTTTTAAATCTGAACTGCCTTAAATGCAACGTTATGACTTTTTATAGGGGTACTCCTACGTTTATTAGTTATTCTCTTCAAAATACACCACTCGACCGTATATATTCAATTAACGATTTAGGTGTTCTTCTCGACCCAAAACTTAAATTTGATTGCCACATAATGGCCACTGTCAATAAAGCTATGAGTGTTTTTGGGTTTATAAAGCGTTGGTCAAAAGAATTTGATGACCCTTATACAACCAGATTATTATTTACCTCCCTTGTCCGTCCTATTTTGGAATATTGTTCTTCAGTTTGGAGTCCACAATATCAAGTGCACATCGACCGTATTGAGTCGGTGCAAAAAAAATTTCTTCTTTTTGCCCTTCGTAGTTTGAACTGGGATCAAAACGTAAGGCTTCCTTCCTACCAGAGTAGATTACTATTGCTTAATTTACCTACACTTGAAAACCGTAGAATAATGCTTGGTACTATTTTTATGCATAATCTTATAAGAGGTGATATTGATTCTGTAGAACTGGTAAACCGTTTAACTTTTAATGTTCCCGCTAGACTAACACGAAATTATTACCCTCTTAATTTGCCTCGATGTACATCAAATTTTACTCTGCATGAGCCCTTTCTTGTTCTATGTAAAAATTATAACAATCTTTATCATTTAATTTGCACTTCAACATCTATCCCCGTATTAAAAACTAAAATTTTATCTCATTTGCTTCAATCTTATTTGTAGTATTTGTTTCATGTATTTTCCTCGCGAACTCGCATTTTTGCCCTAATTGATAAAGGGTCCCGCGCGTAACAAGCACGTGCTTGGTATCGTTGGGCCACTTGTTTGTACTGCTCGTAGTGCATCAACGTCCATCAAATATATAAATATATATTCTTGGGCTTCTTACGCAGCGCAAGTTTATTTCAAAAAGGTGCCACGCCCCCTCTAACGCCCACAATCGCCCACTAACGATTTTAAAATGTGTCTGGCGCCCACACCTTTAAAGATTTCCGATAAGTATAAATGCAATTTTGTTGTGTATGCTTATACCTATCGAAATGTAGAAGACATTTTTCAAATCGGACCATTCATTAAAAAGTTATTCGCAATCAAAAAAATGTTATATATCCATCTCCCTCGCACTCCCTTTTAGCTGAGTGACGGGTATTAGATAGTCGTGACACTAACCCGACTATAGCGTTCTCTCTTGTTATACCTGTTACTCGTAGAGTAAAAGGGTATATTGTATTCGTGCAAAAGTATGTAGCAGCTGGAAGGAAGCGTTTCCGACCCTATAAAGTATATATATTCTTGATCAGGGTCACTAGGTGAGTCGATATAGCCATGTCCGTCTGTCTGTCCGTCTGTCTGTCTGTCCGTATGAACGCTGAGATCTCAGAAACTACAAAAGCTAGAAGGTTGAGATTCACACACATATTCTTATGCTTCCTACGCAGCGCAAGTTTATTTCAGCCGACCGCCACGCCCCCTCTAACTCCCACAATCGCCCACTAACGATTTTAAAATGTGTCTGGCGCCCACACCTTTAAAGATTTCCGAGAAGTATAAATGCAATTTTGTTGTGTATATTTATACCTATCGAAATGTAGAAGACATTTTTCAAATCGGACCATTCATTAAAAAGTTATGCGCAATCAAAATAGTTTTATATATCCATCTCCCTCGCACTTCTTTAGCAGTGTGACGGGTATAAGATAGTCGGGACACCAACCCGACTATAGCGTTCTCTTTGTCATTTACTAAATTCGTTAAAAATCATGAATAAAAAACACCCATATGTATGTATCAGCTCCCACTTTCCGCTAATCGACTTCTTCCCGTTCCTTTTTAGGTCATGTAAGAAAATATCGCTGTAGCAGAAACATTCTTTGTCTAAACAAGTTGAAAATATGGAATTTTTTGGCGCCATTCTACACGTTTTTTTTCAAGAAGCTAATCACCCTTTTTTTCTTAGAAATAAAAAAGTTAAAAATTTAATTAAAATCTTATTTTGTATATTTTATATCAAACAAGAAAGGAAGCTAGCTTCGGCCAGCCGAAGCTTATATACCCTTGCAGATAAAAGAAATACCTTTTTAAGTTGTCAGAAATCAAAACGCCTACTTCCTGCAAAGTTTCAATGAATTTTCTTATATTTATTTGATTATTCGTATGGGAGCCTTAAGATATAGTGGTCCGATCCGGCTCGCTCCGACATATGTACTACCTGCAATAGAAAGAAGACTTTTTGGAAAGTTAAATAGCTTTAAAACTGAGAGAATAGTTCGCATAGAAACGGACAGACGGACAGACGGACATGGCTAGATGGACTCGGCTATTGGTGCTGATCAAGAATATATATACATTATGTGGTCGGAAACGTCTCCTTCACTGCGTTACAATATCTGACTGAAATTATAATACCCTCTGCAAGGGTATAAAAATCAAATTAATTTTAATGATCTTACAGTCAAGTTTTTTTTCCAAATAAAACTCACATAAATCATTTCAAAGTATTAATTGAAATTTTTTTAACTGTACCGGTACCAGAAACAGAAATATAACCGTTTACCGAATAAGCAGATTCGGTAAGGGACCAGTACCCGAACCAGAACCGAAATATTGGGTTGGCAAGAAAGTCATGTCGTTTTTTTCAATATTTTCAAAGAGGATTTATTTATATCAGGACTTATAATTAATCAATTATTTATTGGTCGTTTTGTTCGACCACTAATGACCATCTCTCGGGCAGCTGCATAATTCCGCGCTCGAAAAACTTTTGGTCTTTTCCAGCAAAGAATCGAGACAAGTGGTTTTCGACAGCCTCATCTGAATCAAAGTTTTTACCATTCAAAAAGTTTTGAAGAGAGCGAAACAAATGGTAATCTGAAGGTGCTAAGTCCGGTAGCTAGTGCCGGCTCCGTTTCTTTAATTTTTTCCGCCAAATTGGATAGCTGGCGACAGTACACATCTGAATTGATGGTTTCATTCCGTCCCAGCAGCTCAAAGTGCACTTTACCCATTCCAATTCCACCAAACAGACAGCAAACCTTTCCTCTGATGGATATCGGCCTTTGATGTGGCTTGGGCTGGCTCATCTTTCTTGCTCCATGATCTTTTTCGTTGGACATTATTGTAAACAACCCACTTTTCGTCGCTAGTAAAGATCCGCTTCAAAAAAGGATCGTTTTTAATCCGTTGCAGCAGAGAATGGCAGATATTGATACGCTTAGTTAGGTGAATATCCTTTAAGTTATGCGTGGGGCGTCTTTAACTCCAAAATCTCCAAGCCTGAATTTGGCAAACCAGCGCTGACATTGGCGATCACTCATGGCATCTTTACCATACACTTCGCACAATTTTTCGCGAGCTTCGACCGCTTTTTTATAAATAAATAAAAAAGCAAAATATGCCGAAAATGCTCACTTTGATCCTCCATGTTTATTTTGCTATAGCTTCCACAAATGTTATCGAATAATTACCAAAATTTTCATCGATAGTACCTAAGACAATAAGCTTTAAAACGATTAGTCGTAAATAAATTAGATTAAGAACGATTACTAAAAAAAACGACATGACTTTCTTGCCCATCCAATATGATTCGGTTTGATTCCCTGTTTATTTCTATTCTTATTTGCTTCTAACATAACTCTAGCTCTTTTATATGCTACTTCTAATCTATACATACTCTCTTCAGCATAGTCATCTACATTATATAGTGCTTCTACACTATCTATGCTATTAAAATTAAATTTATTTTTTTCCGAATACTAGCTCATATGGACAATAAGTATGTGCCATAGAGGGGGTCGTGTTGAAACAGAAGACAAAATATTGAAGCCATACGTCCCAATCAGTTTTATCAACCGATATGTAAGATCGTATGTACTCATTGAAAGTTCTATGACTTCTTTCTATTGTTCCAACTGTCTGGTGGTGGTGTGCTGTGGATGTAATCCCACCGGGAAAATTCCTCTGGAAAATAACATATTTTCATCAGGTTTCTCCATACAAGCGGAAGGGACTAAACCTCATTCACCCCTTACATTTCTTCCATCTCTGGTTTCAAAATACACGGGGGTGACACAAAAAGTAAGGGGGAAATGAGGTTTTTATCTGGATCTCTGGCAGAAGAATGCAGGACAAAATCCACTGGTTTTTCGACTTCCCGCATTATAGATTTTCCACACGTGCTCAGTTATGATTTTCCTCTATTTGCAATATCTGCTTTTCCACACCCTCCCAGTTTTGGTTTTCCAATACTTTGTAGTATCTGATTTCCCACAATAAAAAATAACTTTTTTTCATGTAATATTTGTATAACTGAAAATATAAAAAATAATTAAGATATGAATTTAAGACCAGGAATAATAATAAGAGTAATTACCATTACCATACAAAATTAAGGGATCTCTCCAGAAATTATGCCTAGTTCGCCATGGCCGATCATTTACCCTCTGATCAGCTGTTTTATGTCGGGGATCAGAACTATGAGAAGAAAAAATCAAAAAGGGGAAATGCAGGCGCCACAGTTCTGGTCCCAAGAAGTCTCAATCGGCCTGGCTGAAATAAATGTAATATTTTGATTGAGTTAAACAACTAAGTTAGTACTGAAGTACTATCCATATAACCATTTAATGAACACCGCACACCATTTACCCCTGATGAAGATTAAAAACATTTCAATTGACACTGAAATGCAGAGTTTGTGTTTAAGAGAGCATCTGGAGGCTTATATTTAATTATGCCGAAAATATCTGTGGTACTAACCTCTGTAACGCTGAAATAAAGATTATTAAGCAACAACATTTATGTTATCACTTACCTTTTTCTTGTTTTTTAGAATTAACCGAACGGTTTTTCCCTTTTTTGGACGAAATGTAAAATGATGTGACCCTGCATCATATACTTAATAATACCAAAATGCAAAATGCAGATAAATTTGGTGTTAATTTCGTTGTGAGTTAGGGTCACACCTGCCACGATCTGACGATCAAATTATTTCATTTCACAGAAAATGTTTAAAAATATAAAAAACAATAATATTTTTCTTTGTAATTTTATGGCAATCCTTAATAAATGTAATCAAATTTTTTAATCGTCTTACCACATTACCCACATTTATTCTTATTATTATTTGTAAAAATTGTGAGTAAAATAAAATAAAATCATCAATAAATATTATGATTATAGACATTATGATTATAGTATTTAGTTTAATTTATTTGATTAAAAATTATTAATATTTTTTCTACGAATTTTAAAATTACTAAAAATTAAAGATAAATGTGAGAACAAGATTTTTTTTTTTTGTGTAAATCATAGGATTTTTAATTATTATAAGTTGGTGATTTTTTGTTAAAAAATATTATAATCGTAGTGCCACAGAAATCACACAGCGCATAAGTGGCCTGATATTAATGCTACTCAGAAACCCACCCCCATTTAACGCTCAGAAATTATCTATCCCCACACCGCCGCCTGCAAAAAGGAACAGGATTTCAAGAACACAAAAACCAACTTCTCACTTTCCTGCTGGGATATTTTCAATATTTAAATATTTGCACAAATCGTCTATAATTTAATTCTTATATTCTGTTCCCATGTCCGTAATGAACGTCTTCATTGGACTTCAGGATAAAAGATTCAAATATTGCTTTAGCGACAGTATTAGCATTTCTATTGGGAACAGGTATGACAACTAAATACTTAGTTAAATCACATATTAAAGTGACTGCATACTCATTGCCATTTTCTGATTTTGGTAGTGGACCAATAGTGTCCACTATCACTCTGTCGAAAGCATTTATTGGTGTGTCTGTAATTGTTAAAGGGGTATTTGTGTGTTTAGTTATTTTAGCTTTCTGGCATTTTTGATATTTTCTTACGTACTCAGCTATATCTTTAGACATATTTTTCCAGTAACAGTGTCTTTTTACTTTGGCCAAAGTTTTTGATATGCCAGTATGACCTCCTTGAATTGGATCATCATGAAATGTAGACAAAATTGCTTCTTTTTCTTTTAAATTTGTTCAAAGATATTTTCCCACGGTGCCAATTTGAGTTGGCTGATTTTATGCATACCGGCTTGCATTTCAAGCCTTTGGAAAAATTGATCTAAGTCAATAACTCCATTAGTATATAAATCGCTAGCATCATATCTTGCAGTATTTTTTTTGCCTTGTTTAAATAAACATAACGTATTTTTTATCTGCAAGGTCACTACTTTACGTACTTCATCATTGTTTATGACGTCGTATACGTTGGCTTAAAAGCTTTATTTAAAAATTGCATAGGCAATTCTTGTTCTTGATTTTCCGCGCGGAATTTTTGTCTATTTTGATATCTAGTAGTGACTTTCAATATATTTCCAGTTATGTTTTGTAGATCTTTGATGGTTATCCTTGATAACGCATCAGCTACATAATTATCTTTTCCCTTTAAATATTCGACTGTAAAGTCGTATTCTTCTAGTTCGAGCCTCATACGTGTCAGTTTAGAACTGGGATTGATCATTGAGAAATGGTATGTTAAAGGTCTATGGTCTGTTTTTATTAAGAAATGTTTTCCATATATATATGGTCTAAAATGTAATATCGCCCAATGAATTGCAGCTAATTCCTGCTCAGTAGTACATTTGTTACTTTCACCTTTTGTAAATGCTCTTGATGCGTATGCAATGGGAAGTTGTGTTGCATTTCAAGTTGGAACCGGCTAGAAGAAGATAGAAATCGAGGCAAGGGAGTTATCGATAGCGTAGGCAGGGTAACCCCAGAACGTAGTGGCGCCCCCCTGTGGGGAATCTGAGGGACGATCTGGCCGTTTGAATTAATCCCGGTTCGCTCCGGGATTACTCTGCCATGGCCTTGAATTTGTCCGATGACCCAGTTTTGAGAGAGACCAGGAAATATGGCAATATCATCATGATGATTGGCAAATAGTAAGATAGTCGCAGCCACATTGTCTCAGAAGCTGGACGTAGTCCTGAAATAAGTGCTTGTGCCAAGAATCAATAAGAAGTGAGTGTTAGCGTGTTAAGAGTAATATTTGACTTTATTAAAGAATAATTGTCTATAGGGTAACCGGGGTCCCAATACCAAGGGCCCCGGGAGATTTATTTTGGGAATTTGGAGATTCACTTATACAAGGTTCGACCTATACTCACCTTAACCTCATACGGGAACTTGAAGTGGTGATGTCCCCGAAGTCCACTTAACCCAGCTTGAGGAACTTGGACCAGTGGATTTGGACCGGCTTAACTTGCCTTGTTCCGACGTCGCCAACGCCAGGCAGCAATCCCCGGTGAGTCCGTTCCGGGATATCCATCCTACTCGCCCTTGGGATCATTCCGCGACAGTTTGCGCGGCGGTGGGAGGCCACGCCTTTCTTGAAAGCCACCACCGTTCCTCCGGCTCCAGGCCTAAATTGCGACTGGCCTCCAGCGGAATAGAATCGTCCGGGGTGTAATATCGGCCTTTGTCCAGCCCAGAAGTGACTAAAATTTAGATTAATAAATTATATGAGTACGATTGTCGATGTTAATATTAACCTAAATACTTCCCGTGTTCCTTTTGTAAAGTTTTCCGGATTTAGACCCGAAAACCGCAGTTGTCCTCGTTGTTGCCTGTGAACAAGGTCGCGAGTATTAGTTTCGGCGGGGAGTTTACAGAGCGTACTTACCTTACTTTGGTCTGTCCCTTCTTTTCCCCAGGAGCTCCTCAGGATTAGGTGACCCGACACACGAATAGTGTGTGTCCTTATTGTGCGCCTCGTTTCCTTGTGAGCTCCACCAATACATGAGTGGTGGAGCATATTTTTTCGCGGCGCCTGTAGCCTTTTTCCGATGAATTAAAACCTCTGCTTTGACCGCGTAAGTTTGAGACGGCGGCCAACTTTGGTAGTGAAGGCTTAAAGAAGGATAAATTAACTAATGGGAGCACACAAATGATAATGTTAACGACTATAACTTACTGTGAATATTAAATTGTATCTACAAATCGAAATGTGCGAGTGAGTTGTCGCTGTGGGGGAGATGGACCGGACGTAGACCGCCTGGAGGGGATTCCGGCCGTTTACAATGGGTGGTGCCTCCCTCGCACCCCTTGGGGCACCACAGGAAGGGTGGGTGCGCTGTGGCAGCCACATCTAATGCCACTTTTCCGTCAGATTGTCCAAAATTTGCAAGTTTTAGCCTTTGTTTACGTTTTGTTGTTAGAGATGTGTTGATATATGTACAGTGAGACGTCGATAGTTATCGATATTTAGTGTTGCGGAACTGTGGGGCATTGGGGGTACTCCGCCCTGAGAATTCCGGAGCTAGCCGGTGCTGTCCCGGGAGATTTAATCTTAGCAGTTCCATAACATTATGGCGCCCAAACAAAATACAAATTTAAATTGTCGGGACGACGGCGTCTCACAATTTTCACCTTTTCCTTTCCTGTCAGCCTTCACGACCGGTGACTTGCAGGGCAACAGAAAGTGGCATGCAACTGCCCCGGAAGTGGTGGGCTGTAGGGAAAATTAAGAGGGTTTAGAGTTTTGAGCAGGACAGGAGGCTTGTCCAGTTTTGAGGCAATGTGCTCCTGGTCACAGATCGCAGATGCAGCGGCGACCTGCGGGTGGCATCTTGGCCCAGAAGGGAGAGGATTTGCATCCGCAGATAGCGGAACTGCGATTAAATCTGTGATTAAAGACTGTGATAAATTAGGTAGGGTTTAGTTTGTTATTTATTAAATTATTGTGTAGAGATTTTTGTTGTTATAGTAGAAGTTGATCCTTTGTTTTGGTTTCGTGGGTGTGTTTGATTTTTCATCTCGGTTTTAAACTTAAATGTGTGATCGTGACCCGTCATGGAGACGCGCTGCATGATCACCTCGACCTGAGAATCAAAACATACGCGCGAAAACAATGCATACAGGACTCAACGAGCAGCCGATGTCCTTAACTGGCGACTATCAACGTACATGGTTGATAGCCAGTCCAGTTGACGAGCGGCTTGTCAGGACATATGACGGAAAATTATGCGCAGGAAAGTTTTCGGCACGAAGTCCACCGGCTGGTCACCGGTTCCATCTCCCCTGATTCAAATCTGAAAAGAAAGAAAGAAGAGAAAGAATTAGTAGGGGCAGAATATAGGAGAAGGAGGTGATATATTTATTTATTTATTGAAATATTTATTAATTATTTATTATATGTATTGTTGATTATATATTCACTTATTTATTTATATTATTATATATTTCATATTTATTTATTTATATTATTATTTATTTCCACGCATATTTATTTATTTAGTACTATTTATTTCAATACATATTTATTTATATTATTATTCGTTACTTCTCGTGCTAGTTATATAAATTATTACTTGGTTATTTATTTATTATTTTTTTGGTCGTAGGCATTTTGGCGTGTTTAGTTTTGGTTTTTAGGTGTTAGATTGCGTTTTTGTAAAACATGCCAAAAGGTAGCAACGTAGGGAATAAGCACGCGTATGGGCTTCGGTCGGCGGATCCTTTAGCCGGGGATGACGAGGCACTATGGTCCTTGGAGGACGAGGGCGCCGCCGGTGCTGGACCACCGCGTATCTCCATGGGGTTGCCTAGGACTCCGCAAGGCCGTCTGCGAGAGACGCTGGGACAGGAGTTCCGAATGGGCCAGGAACCTCCCCCGAAGATGGACTTCGGAGGGATTGGCTCGGCGGCGGATGAACTGCTGCAGAGGGAGGAAGACCGCGAGGACAGGTTCCGCGCGCAAGTCGTGGATTCGGCTGCCCAGTCGGCCGCTAACGTCGCTTTGGCCCAGGCAGCGGAGACTCACCGCAGGTCCCAGGAATCCGGCATAAGCCAGGCATTGCGCGAAGAGATCCGCGGGGGTTTCCTGGAAATGATGAAGCTGATGAACGAGGTGTTACGGCCCGTTGGTCAACGGCCCCAGCTTCCACAGGGAGACTCTCCGGATCAGGGACAGCAGCGGACGGAGATGCCAGCTCCAAGGTTTCCTGGACAGGATCCGCGAGGAGCGGTTCTCAAGGACCATCGGTCGGCAACTGCCGGCAATCAGAGGCCACCGCCGTTAGCCGTTCCACCAAAGTCGCCTAGAAGGACGTGGGATTCCCCTAGCCTCGACAGCAGCAGTCCAGGATTCGTTCCGTGGCGAAACACAGCCGGTGTACAGAGTCGGCATATCGAGGATCGCCGAACGGTCGATTTCCGAGAGGAACCGCGTCTGTACGCCAACGTGGGACCGGAGCATGGCAGCCAGAAGGTCCGGATAGATCGGTGGGGCGTATCCTTCGACGGCGAGGACGACCGCAACTCAGTGGAGGACTTCGTGTTCCGAGTGGAGTTCCTGCAGAGGCAGTACCAATGCTCGTGGGCGGAGGTGCTCAGACACTTCCACGTGCTACTCAAGGAACGAGCCCGAGAGTGGTACTGGGTCCACGTGCGTCACAGCCGGGTGGATCGGTGGTCGCAGTTGCGTACTTCGCTCATGGACCGGTTCCGAGGACGCCAAACCGAGCATGAGAGGATGCACGATCTCCTGCAGCGGGAGCAGCAGCCCGGAGAGGGTGCCGAGGATTACGTCCACGTGATGCAGCAGCTGGCCTCTCGCCTAAAAAAACCACTGTCCGAGCGACAGTTGGTAAAAATTGTGAAAAAGGGTTTGAGAGAAGGCATCGCCAGGTTCGTCTATGCCATGGATCTACTCACGGTAGATGAGCTGCGGGACGAGTGCATCGAGGTCGAACGAAACTTCGGACGACGTGGACGCGCCACGTACGGGCAACAATCGCGTTTTGGTCCCGGCGATAAACCCAGGGTGAGCGAGGCCGTGCTTTCGGAGACGGAGGAGGATCCGAATGGGATAGAGGTGGATGAGCTGCGGGCGAGGACCAAGAATCCGTTCCGGGCTGGATGCTGGAACTGCGGAGCCCAGGATCATGGGTACCGGCATTGTCCGTCGACGCAGCGCAGCCTCTTCTGCTTTTTATGCGGAAAGCCGGGAGTGATCACTCCGAAATGCCCAGATTGCGCGGAAAACGGTCGGCTGGGCGATCCGAAGGCGGGAGGGATGCATCCAGAGAAGAGTCCCGTGAGGAAGTAAACGTCCTAAGTGTAGATAAATGTTTAAATAATAAGGATAGCTTTAAGTCAATGTTAAAGTACTTACCTTACGAAGAAAGGATGCGTAAATACATGGAGGTCAGGAATAGGATCTTCTCCGAGCACCAATTGAGCGGGATGAGATTGGTGTCTCGGAAAGTCCAGAAGGCCAGGAGTCGATTCCGGAAGAGACGAGCGAAAAGGCGGGAAGTGGTTGCCGCTGTGACTCGCAGTGGAACGGCAGACCCTCGACCATTCGCTGAAGTCCGGATCCTGACCCAACAGCTGACAGGATTGTTGGACACGGGAGCGAGTGTCAGCCTGTTGGGAAAAGGTGGACGAGAGCTATTGGAGGGGTTGGAAGTGCCAGTCCAAAAATATTTATCCGTGGTCCGAACGGCTTCTGGAGAGGATCGGTCCATTATAGGACGCGTCGAACTACCTGTGGAGTATAGAGGACAGACAAAGCGAATACTGTTCTATGTATGCCCTTACCTGGAGCAGGAGGCCTATTTTGGAGTGGACTTCTGGCAGGCGTTTGGTTTGGCCCCGGCGGTGATAGGCCACGGCGACCCGAAAAGCGTGAAGAGGGCAGACGAAATCCACGCTAGGGACATGGAGCACTACGCCGAACAGGAAGCTGACGACGAGGAAAAGCTGGATCCGGAATCCTGGACCTTATCCGAGGCCGACGCACGACAGCTCGCGGAAATCCAAGAGGTGTTTCTCACGTTCGAGAAGGATGGTCTGGGAACAACCAATCTGGAAACGCACACAATCGAGCTGATTGAGGGAGCCAAGGTCTTCAAGGATCGACCGTATCCTATGTCGCCCGCGAAGCAGAAGGTAGTCGAAGATGAGGTGGACAAGATGCTAGCGCTCGGAGTCATCGAGGAGAGCAAGAGCCCGTGGAGCAACCGAACGACGGTAGTGTCGAAACCTGGAAAGGATCGGTTCTGCTTAGACGCTCGCAAGTTAAACGATCTGACCATCAAAGACGCTTACCCGCTGCCTAGTATCGACGGAATCCTGTCCAGAATCGATCAGACTTTTTACATTTCCAGTGTAGATTTGAAGTTCGCATTCTGGCAGATCGAGTTGGACCCGAAAAGCAAGGAACTGACTGCCTTTACGGTTCCTGGTCGACCTCTCTACCAGTTCCGGGTGATGCCCTTCGGACTCTGCAACGCGGCGCAGCGGTTGGTGAGACTCATGGACCGAGTGATCCCAGCGGAGATCCGTTCGAACGTCTTTGTTTACCTAGATGATCTGTTGATACTGGCCCCAGATATCCAGACCCATTTCAAGTACCTTCGTCGAGTCGCAGAATGCCTGAAAGCAGCGGGTTTGACCATCGGTATGAGTAAGTCAAAGTTTTGCTTCAAATCATTGACATACCTGGGTTTTATCGTTGGTGGAGGTCGTCTACGGATGGATCCAGGACGAGTAGCCGCAATCAGGAGGATGCCGGAGCCTAAATCACTGAAGGAGGTGAGAGCGTTTCTTGGGACTGCTGGATGGTACCGCCGGTTCATAAAGAACTTCGCGACGTTGGCCGCCCCGCTCACCGAATCGCTGAAGAAAACTGGAAACTCTAAGTTTTCATTGAGTCCAGAGGCCCAGCTAGCCGTAGAGTCCTTGAAGATGGCGTTAACGACTGCACCAGTCCTGGTGCGGACTTCAAGAGGCGCTTCTTTATTCAGTGCGATGCGTCACACGTCGGAGTCGGGGCGGTGCTTTTCCAGCGAGACGACGACGGACAAGAGCAGCCGATTGCCTTTTTCTCGGCCAAGATGAATAAGCATCAGGTTAACTACACCGTAACCGAGAAAGAGTGTCTTGCAGCACTCATGGCTATTCGCAAGTTTAGGCCGTATGTCGAAGGGATGCCATTCACCTGCATCACCGATCATGCCAGCTTGAAGTGGCTCATGTCTATGAAGGATCTGTCGGGACGGTTGGCGAGGTGGTCACTGCAGCTTCAAGGATTCCACTTCAACATCGAGCACAGGAAAGGAAGCGAGAACGTCGTGGCAGACACCCTTTCGCGGTGTGTGGAGGAGCTAAGAGTGGATACGACGGAGTTGTTGGGTTTCGAAACCACCGAGTTCGCTGGAGAAGATTACCTCGAATTAGTGAAGGAGGTGGAAAGTAATTTGGAGCATTTACCGGACCTGAAGATCGAGGATGGTCTCATTTTCAAGAGAGTTTCTCCAGCGAATCTGGACGATGAGATGGAAGGTTCCGAGTGGAAACTGTGGCTCCCACAGAGTCTGACCCACAGCATAATCGAGCGTGCACATACGGACCCAATAGCAGCTCATGGCGGAATGGGAAGGACTCTGGAAATCCTCCGACGGCAGTTCTACTGGCCAGGCATGGTTCTCCAAGTCCGCGAGTTTATACGTGGATGTGATGTCTGCAAGGAGTCGAAGGCACCAAATTTCCGGATGCAGGTCGGTATTGGAGAAAGAGTTCAGACGGAACAGCCATTCCAGAAGCTGTACATCGACTTCTTGGGGAAATATCCGAGGTCCAAGAAGGGTCATGCCTGGATTTTCATCGTGGTGGACCATTTCTCCAAATTCGCGTTCCTGAAGGCCATGAAGGAAGCTACCGCCTCGAATGTCGTCGAGTTCCTCATCCACGAGGTATTTTACAAATTTGGCGTCCCAGAGACAATACACTCGGACAATGGTCGGCAATTCACGTCAAAAATCTTCCAAGAGGCGATGGAGAGTTTCGGGATATCGCACCTAAAGACTCCAGTATACTCACCACAGAGCAACGCAGCAGAACGAGTAAATCGAAGCGTGTTGGCAGCAATCCGGAGCTTTTTAGATGGTGATCATCGAGACTGGGACGTGTACCTTTCGGAGATTGAGGTAGCGCTCCGCAACGCAATTCACTCGGCGACAGGAGAAGCACCGTTCTTCACCGTATTCGGTCATCACATGTTTCTGAACGGAGCCAACTATAGGTTAGCGAGGAAGCTAAAGTCCTTGTGCGACCACGAGATGGCAGGAATGAAGACGGCGGATAAACTCCGAGTGATCCAGGAAAAGGTCCGAAAGAATCTGGAGACAGCGTACAACCGAAGCCGCCAGCAGTATGACCAACGGGCTCGAAACTTCTTGGCCAAGCCAGGTCAGGATGTGTATCGTCGCAACTTTGTCCTCAGTGACTTTGGCAAGTCGTTCAACGCCAAGTTCGCCAGGAAATTCCTTAAGGCTCGAGTAGTGAAAGCCGTCGGCAACAATGCCTATGAACTGGAAGACCTGCAAGGACGCCACCTCGGAGTTTACCACGCCAAGGATATTCGGTTATGAGCTGGGAAAAGAAACAAAGTAAACAAGAGCAGATAATGTGGATGTCAGCATACTTCCCGGCAAGCGTGGGCCCCGCGTTGGGCACCGTATGGAACTGCAAATGGCGTAGTCGTCCAGGTTCCATTAGAAAAGGATCCAAATGCTCCCAATGATTTCATCGAGTGGCTTCAAATCCGGTGTCGTCTCTCAAAATCCTTGGGTGGTGTTGCATTTCAAGTTGGAACCGGCTAGAAGAAGATAGAAATCGAGGCAAGGGAGTTATCGATAGCGTAGGCAGGGTAACCCCAGAACGTAGTGGCGCCCCCCTATGGGGAATCTGAGGGACGATCTGGCCGTTTGAATTAATCCCGGTTCGCTCCGGGATTACTCTGCCATGGCCTTGAATTTGTCCGATGACCCAGTTTTGAGAGAGACCAGGAAATATGGCAATATCATCATGATGATTGGCAAATAGTAAGATAGTCGCAGCCATATTGTCTCAGAAGCTGGACGTAGTCCTGAAATAAGTGCTTGTGCCAAGAATCAATAAGAAGTGAGTGTTAGCGTGTTAAGAGTAATATTTGACTTTATTAAAGAATAATTGTCTATAGGGTAACCGGGGTCCCAATACCAAGGGCCCCGGGAGATTTATTTTGGGAATTTGGAGATTCACTTATACAAGGTTCGACCTATACTCACCTTAACCTCATACGGGAACTTGAAGTGGTGATGTCCCCGAAGTCCACTTAACCCAGCTTGAGGAACTTGGACCAGTGGATTTGGACCGGCTTAACTTGCCTTGTTCCGACGTCGCCAACGCCAGGCAGCAATCCCCGGTGAGTCCGTTCCGGGATATCCATCCTACTCGCCCTTGGGATCATTCCGCGACAGTTTGCGCGGCGGTGGGAGGCCACGCCTTTCTTGAAAGCCACCACCGTTCCTCCGGCTCCAGGCCTAAATTGCGACTGGCCTCCAGCGGAATAGAATCGTCCGGGGTGTAATATCGGCCTTTGTCCAGCCCAGAAGTGACTAAAATTTAGATTAATAAATTATATGAGTACGATTGTCGATGTTAATATTAACCTAAATACTTCCCGTGTTCCTTTTGTAAAGTTTTCCGGATTTAGACCTGAAAACCGCAGTTGTCCTCGTTGTTGCCTGTGAACAAGGTCGCGAGTATTAGTTTCGGCGGGGAGTTTACAGAGCGTACTTACCTTACTTTGGCCTGTCCCTTCTTTTCCCCAGGAGCTCCTCAGGATTAGGTGACCCGACACACGAATAGTGTGTGTCCTTATTGTGCGCCTCGTTTCCTTGTGAGCTCCACCAATACATGAGTGGTGGAGCATATTTTTTCGCGGCGCCTGTAGCCTTTTTCCGATGAATTAAAACCTCTGCTTTGACCCCGTAAGTTTAAGACGGCGGCCAACTTTGGTAGTGAAGGCTTAAAGAAGGATAAATTAACTAATGGGAGCACACAAATGATAATGTTAACGACTATAACTTACTGTGAATATTAAATTGTATCTACAAATCGAAATGTGCGAGTGAGTTGTCGCTGTGGGGGAGATGGACCGGACGTAGACCGCCTGGAGGGGATTCCGGCCGTTTACAATGGGTGGTGCCTCCCTCGCACCCCTTGGGGCACCACAGGAAGGGTGGGTGCGCTGTGGCAGCCACATCTAATGCCACTTTTCCGTCAGATTGTCCAAAATTTGCAAGTTTTAGCCTTTGTTTACGTTTTGTTGTTAGAGATGTGTTGATATATGTACAGTGAGACGTCGATAGTTATCGATATTTAGTGTTGCGGAACTGTGGGGCATTGGGGGTACTCCGCCCTGAGAATTCCGGAGCTAGCCGGTGCTGTCCCGGGAGATTTAATCTTAGCAGTTCCATAACAGTTGGAGACCATTATGGTTATACCCGTTACTCGTAGAGTAAAAGGGGATATTGTATTCGTGCAAAAGTATGTAACAGCTAGAAGGAATCGTTTCCGACCCGTACATATATTCTTGATCAGGATCACTAGCCGAGTCGATCTAGCCATGTCCGTCTGTCCGTCTGTCCGTCTGTCTGTCTGTCTGTCTGTCCGTCTGTCTGTCTGTCTGTATGAACGCTGAGATCTCGGAAACTATAAAAGCTAGAAGGTTGAGATTTCACACACATATTCTTGGGCTTCCTACGCAGCGCAAGTTTGTTTCATCGAGGTGCCACGCCCCCCTAACGCCCACAATCGCCATAAACGATTTTCAAATGTGTCTGGAGGCCACATCTTTTAAGATTTTAAAAATATATTTACGCAATTTAATAGTGTTTATTAATACCTATCGAAATGTAGAAGACATTTTTCAAATCGGACCATTCATTAAAAAGTTATACGCAATCAAAATTGTTTATATATCTATCTCCCTCGCACTCCCTTTAGCCCCAATAGATAGTCGGGACACCAACCCGAGTACAGCGTTCGCACTCCCTTTAGCTGAGTGACGGGTATTAGATAGTCGGGACACCAACCCGACTATAGCGTTCTCTCTTGTTTTGAGTTAAAACCGCTCCACATGCTTGCTTACTTGCATCTGTTATTATACAGAATTCTTTAGTGAAATCTGGATATTGTAGCAAGGTAGGTTCTATAAGTTTTGTTTTTAAGTATTGAAATGCATTTTCACACTCATCCGTCCATTTAAAAGGAACATTCTTTTTACATAATCTTGTTATGTGCCGCGAATAGTCGGCGAAATTTTTTATAAAACGTCTATAATAGTTACAGAATGCTACGAAACGTCTAGCACTGTCCGCGTCGTGCGGAACTGGGTAGTTCATAATGACATCGTATTTCTTGTCATCTGGAAGTATTCCTTTATCAGTGCATTTATGACCTAGAAAAGTCACTTCATGCATAAAAAATGAACATTTTTCTGGATGTAACTTTAGGTTGTATTTCCTACATTTCTCAAAAACATCTGTTAAGTTTTTGAGCATATGTTTTTCGGAACAACCAATTACTATTAAGTCATCCATATAAAGGAATGCTTGCGAAGATTCTAGACCAGAGAACGCAATAGTCATCATTCTCTGAAACGAATTAGGAGCTATTTTTAATCCGAAGGGTAATCGCGTCAAGCGATATGAGCCGTTGCTCGTTGAAAAAGACGTTATATCTCTTGAACCTTTTTCTAGTTCAATTTGATGGAATCCTGACATTAAGTCAAGACATGAAAAGTGTTTAGCTCGACCTAGTTGATCTTAAATATCATCAATTCTAGGTAATGGGAATTTATCAGAAAGTAATTTCGCCATTTCTTTACATTTGACCCGGGGGATGATTTCTTAGGAACAAGTAACAATGGGCTATTATATTCGGATACTGACGGTTCGACAATCCCGTCAGAGATTAATTTTCCTACTTGCTTTTGTATTTCGTTCAGTCAGGTGTGGGCTTTGATGGTTCTTTATATAGACTGGTTCATCATCTTTTAATCGCAGTCTCTGTTTATAAAAATTATTTGTGGTTATTGATTCGGTTTACAATCCGAACATATCGCTATACTGGGTGCATAAGCTAGAAAGCTGTGACTTGAACTGTGGAGGGAAGTTTTTTGAAAGTTGTGATAGTACGGATTTTTTTCTATTGTCTGGATTTGTGTTTACTACATCGTTGTTCGAAAGTGATTCATATGTTTGGTTATCTGTTCTGACTACTTGGTCGGTATTTGTTGTGTTTATTAGCTTTATGTAGGCATTATTGGATGTTGCTATGGTATTTGCAACGTAAATACCATACTGAATTTCCTGATTTGGAACTAAAACACTGTCTTCTTTTGAATTAAGTTCAATTTTCCGAATAACTTCGGATCTTGCTGGCAGCAGTATTGAATTATTGCCAGAACTATGAGCTATTGGTACATTAATTGGAAATTTTAAATTTTTGGGTCTAATTATAGGCCAATCTTCAGATGGCTTAAAGTCTAATTGACAGTTGTATTTTTTAATAAAGTCGATGCCTAATATTCCATCGCATGGAATAGGGATATGTGAATTTACGATATGAAAATCGTGTGGAATTATGAATTTAGTTAGTAATTAAATAAATAAATTTGGGTAATTCTGACATTGCTTTGGTTATTGCTATTGCGGCCTCGGTTCGAGTTACCACCGCCTCTATAGTTTCCTCTATATTGGCCTCATCCTCCATTGTAATTTGGTAATTGTTGTTATAGTTATTGTTGTTGTAGTTATTGTGATTACCACGAAAATTACCTCTATAATTTCCACGTCCGCGATTTGAGCCGCGCTGTGGATAGTTCTTTGACTGTCCAGTTGCTTCAGTGCAACTATTGACAAATTTGGAAACGGCATCGTTCATAGTACTAAAGGTGCCAGCTTGCATGATAAGCTTTACTTTATCGATTGTGCAATTTTTAGTCATTGCTTTGACTGCATACTGCGTGGAATAACTTCTGGCTGGCTCTAAAGGTAAACCATCTGTTATCTGTTATCATCTGTTATCATCTGCTCAATTTCTTGTGTGTATTGGCTAGCAGTTTTATTGCGCTGCTCTACAGTTCACCAGCTTCGCTGATAATACTTCTACAGTTTCGCCTTTGACGTTGCCTCTTAGTCTGGAAATCACTTCAGTAATTGTTCTTTCATTACCGATTAGATTTCTGGCGACACCTTTTAGCTTTGTTTTAATTATGGAAACAGCTAATTCTTCGTGCTCGCCTTTTATTTATTATATTATTTGTAAAGCATTAATGAAACTTGTTAAATTTTCAGCCTTACCATCAAAAACTGGTATAAGCTTGGATGCTGTATTAATAAAATCAATATTTGATTGTGCCATTGTGATAGAGTTACTTATTTTGTTTTCTATTACACTCGAAGTATCTGAGTATGTTGAATTGTCCAGATCAGGGTATACCGCCAGAATAGTAAGATTATTCAAATCTTCATCTTCTATTTTGAGGTTTACTTCGGGAAGCTCTTCTGACTCCGATTCGTTCGTTTCTGTTGATTCCGGGTCAGGAGCAGTGTCAACTGCTATTGGAGTGTTTAGAACGGTTGGTACCGATATTTCTAAAGTGAACTTTTGTTTAACAAATATTCAATTAGATCGTAGTCGTATCAAAAGTTGTGACCAATGATCTTGATTTAATCTTTCCCTGTGATCATGTATTAGCATTCGCGCTTCATTAAAGCACTCTACTAATATTTAAACAGGCTTCCTAACCGTGTTCTTTTGGATAGGTCTATTCTGGGTTAGTGACTTGTATGATCTGTCAAAATTAGTTTTAATGTTTGATAATTCCCCGTACAATTTGTTCCATTCCATGCCTTTAGTTTAGCCATACTTTGTAAGAAGAATATATTGAAATATTTATACCCTTGCAGAGGGTATTATAATTTCAGTCAGATATTGTAACGCAGTGAAGGAGACGTTTCCGACCACATAAAGTATATATATTTTTGATCAGCACCAATAGCCGAGTCCATCTAGCCATGTCCGACTGTCCGTCTGTCCGTTTCTATGCGAACTAGTCTCTCAGTTTTAAAGCTATCGCGATGAAACTTTCCAAAAAGTCTTCTTTCTATTGCAGGTAGTACATATGTCGGAGCGAGCCGGATCGGACCACTATATCTTAAGGCTCCCATACGAATAATCAAATAAATATAAGAAAATTCATTGTAACTTTGCAGGAAGTAGGCGTTTTGATTTCTGACAACTTAAAAAGGTATTTCTTTTATCTGCAAGGGTATATAAGCTTCGGCTGGCCGAAGCTAGCTTCCTTTCTTGTTTTATATTTCTTTTTTTTTGTTTTTTCATTTTCTTAGATTTTAGGTGTTAACATTTATGTGTAATCACTGTTGTTTGTGCTGTTTTTTTTTTAATTTTTTTTTTTATTTATTTATTCATTTTGCTGCTTATATTTTATCCAGGTCATTTCCCCGTCTCATATACCTTTTTTTCAGACAATTATTATGCAGCTTGTAAATTTTGTAAAAGAAAGTGGCGCACATGATAGCAATAATGATTATCAAGAGTATATGTACCCAATATAGATCGATGTTGCTAGATTGCACCTTGTTGATGACATTGCCAGTGGAAACCACTGTTTTTATGTCCTAAGTCATTTTGGTGGGTTTTGCATATACTTTTATTTTATGTGTATAAAGTGTTGTGTTAAAATTATTATGCTCTTCTATTGAAAATTTACTTATCGCATTACTGCGCATTTAAATTAACAAACTTCCTACCTAGTTTTTTGCATAGCTTTACGGGCTACACGTCTAATCGGGCAGAAAAAGTTCCGCTCAATTTTACAAAGTATTATATTATATAAAAAAAATATGCATCGTAGTTCAATCAAAAAAAATTTTGCAACGCAGTGCATGGGTAAAAAAAAATGTTGTTTCCAGCTTGGTTGGTTTCTCGTTCTTCCTTCTACGTCAGCTGGTCGTCGCCGGTTTGGCTACGCTGACGCTCCTTCGAAGGCGCTATCTGCTGGTGCTGTCCTGGGCCTATGGGCTCAGGCGGTACCGGTGCTGGTCCTTGCACTGGTCTTCGGCTTCATGCATGCGAAATTGCATGCCGCAGAGTTGAGAGGTCCGGGGCAGTCGGTCGGGCAGACTTGTGGTCGTTTCGGCAGTGGCTTGGAAATATTTGGTTTCGTTATTAGTTTTTGATTTATAACTTGTATTTGGTTTGCTGAGTGAGTTGTGCCTTGTGGTACTCTATTTTGGAGGGTTTCCCTTAAAAATTCAAGCTCATTATAAAGTTTTTGCGCCGTCGTCCATGCGGGCGGTGTTGATTGAGCAAATAGCAGCCACTTTATGCGGGCTATACTTTTGTTAATTTTTTTTCTGACCTCCACGTACCATCACGCACACTCTACTCACTCAGACGTGTTTTTTTTTTTGTATATCCTCCTTGTATTATTGCCACAATCTTCCCGATCCGCTGCTCCTGCGGTTCCAGCAATGATGCCGCTCCAACGATCGAAGTGTCTCTGCTCTTTTACAATATTCTTTAAGTCTAATTAAGGCTAAGTATCGTAGCTGTGCTGCTCGCAGGCGGCGGCAGAGAGACGGCTATGTACCTATATACTTATGTATAAAGGAATGTACTTATATATTGTACATTGCAATGCGCTCTCAAGTGGAGGCGCGAGGGGTATGCATATGCTGTCCGTTCGTTACAATTGTGCCGACGCTAGCACTTTCTGTGTGCGGGCTAAGCCATAGCGATCGGTTCATATTTCGGTCACTTAAGGTTTATGATCGGGACTTTGAAATATGTAAACACTGCAACAAAGTGTTACAGTGCGTACCCTTTAAGTACTTTCGGTACAGTGGGTATGCAATATATGTGCATACTACAGATGACTTTTTGTCGTGTTACTCCTCAATATGCGGTTTACACGCTGAGTGAGAGCACTCTGGACAGAATAGACCTAGTCAATGATCTTAGTGTTCTTTTGGACCGAAGACTAAAGTTCACTAATCACATTTCATCCATGGTAAATAAAGCTAGGGGTGCGCTTGGCTTTATTAAAAGGTGGTCTAAGGAATTTGATGATCCTTATTTTACTAAGACCTTATTCATCTCGCTCGTCCGGCCGATACTTGAGTATGGATCACCCGTCTGGAGTCCCCAATACGGAATTCATATTGACCGTATCAAATCCGTACAAAAGAACTTTTTACTTTTTGCCTTAAGGCGCCTAAACTGGGATGCAAACCGCATTTTACCTTCTTATTCTAGTAGATTACTCCTAATTAACTTACCCTCCCTAACCAACCGTAGAACGATGCTTGGAACTGTCTTCATTTATAACCTTATTCGAGGTGAAATTGATAGCCCCGACTTGGTTGGACGACTTAACTGTTTTGTTCCAAGTAGATTAACTAGAAATTACATTCCCTTAATATTAAATCACTGTAGATCTAACTATGACATGCAAGAACCTTTCAGAGTACTATGTTCTGACTTTATCCTATTATATCAAATTCTGACTCTCTGCCTCTCCTAAAAAGATAAATATTAAATTTCCTAGCACAGAATTAGATCCTACTTTTTTTTCCTCGAACTATATCTTTATTTTCTATCATCTCGCGAATCGTGCCGTACGATACACGGCCGCGCCCCTCGGTCGGTTGGGCGGGAGGTGTGGCCATGGGACTCCGCGCGAAAAAAAAAGTGTCTACAACTAATTTAAAAATGCCTAATATTATTATAAGTATAGGTTATTTAGAGGTACTTAATAATAATATTTTAAGCATTCGTTAAAAACTTATGCGCGATGAAAGTTTAATATATCCATCTCCCTCGTACTCCCTTTAGCTGAGTAACGGGTATCTGATAGTCAGGGCACCCGACTATATCGTTCTCTCTTGTTTTGTTCGAATTCATTAACAGAGATTGGTAGTGAACATTTTGTATTCGTGCAAAAGTATGTAACAGGGAGAAGGAAGCGTTTCCGACCCTATAAAGTATATATATTCTTGATCAGGGTCACTAGCCGAGTCGATATAGCCATGTCCATGTCCGTCTGTCCGTCCGTATGAACGCTGAGATCTCGGAAACTTTAAAAGCTAGAAGATTGGCATTTTGCATGCATATTCTAGGAGTTCCTACGCAGCGCAAGTTTGTTTCAAAAAGGTGCCACGCCCCCTCTAACGCCCACAATCGTCATAAACGATTTTCAAATGTGTCTGGAGGCCACATCTTTTAAGATTTTAAAAATATATTTACGCAATTTAATAGTGTTTATTAATACCTATCGAAATGTAGAAGACATTTTTCAAATCGGACCATTCATTAAAAAGTTATACGCAATCAAAATTGTTTATATATCTATCTCCCTCGCACTCCCTTTAGCTGAGTTACGATTATTAGATAGTCGGGACACCAACCCGAGTACAGCGTTCGCACTCACTTTAGCTGAGTGACGGGTATTAGATAGTCGGGACACCAACCCGACCATAGCGTTCTCTCTTGTTTTTTTGAACTCTTTCGATCGAAAAAGGTGGAAAAATCCTAACTTTAAAAATCAACCATAAATCCAATTTTCGATGAATTTGGACCATACCCGGCTTGTTTTATTCGGTAGGATGTAAACTTTAAGTTGGTACCCATTTTGATATTTCAACTGATTTTTTTTCGAGTTTTTACGATATATACAGCCGACTTACAGTCGACCAAAAAACATATTTTTTATCTTTGTCGAGCTGCTGCGCTGCCATTACTTATCCAATCATATTGATCTGTTTGGCAACGTTAAGCTCTGATCTATTGACTTTAAAATAAAACGAAAACTTGCCCAATCGGGTGAACATCTGCCGAGATATAAAAAGAAATTCGAAAAAGGTCAGAAATTTAACATTTCAAACTTTAAAAAATCTTTAAATACAAACTGTGCCGTCGAAAAAAAAATTTGTGGTATTTTCGTGATCTAGGGGCCCAACACTAACAGAATTTGCCATCAATTGCTGGGGAGCATTTCGGCTGTAAACTAGTGATATTAGTTTTTAATACCGGGATTGAAGTTGAAATGCAAATTAAATGATTGTTATGTCGCCATCCGCAAATAATCGAATAATTGGGAAAACCAGGGATGCAAGGTGGTTTTCGTGTCCAGTGATGGGCAACGCCAAAATTGGAATCGGTTGGGGCGAATTGAAATTCAAACGGGACGAATGTCGATCAAAGGGACATTGAGGTACTAGGGTGGCCGTCAGTGCCAACCGTTTTGTGATCCCAGAAGAGAAAGTTTTTTCGACAGACTCCGACGCGCAAAAGGACGATCTCCTTGCGGTGAGTTCGTTCTGTAGTAGTGGGGGAAGAAGATAGGCAATGAGGAATACCGTTTCAGGCCAGCGCTGGTCATCTATCAAATATCCAGGTTTTGCAATACCCGCCACGAAGAATACCCGCGCTTAGAGAACAGACTTCAGGGAGAGGCGAAATCTTATCCAAAATTCGGCGGATGATTCGGGAGCAAAGAAGTGCTCACCATATTCACATATGTTTGTGAATAATTCACTGCGAGTTCTTGTTACACTTATATCCGTTTATTATTAATCACTTGTGCTCCTTCTGGGCGAGTCTTGGGTTTTGAATTACCCAATTGACAAAACAAAATCCAACACACAACCGCAATTATACAGCGAGATCCTTGTCAATCCTTGTCAATCGCGTCGAGTAGGTTGCTGGTCATTGTAGTCTGGTATCCACTAAGAGAGGTCTTTTAGGTAGGAACCGAAAGAAAAACAGACATCCAATTAATTTATAAAAATCCCTGTATGGGACTATTGCGTCCGGCGTACGGTGGTTAATGGGTTTCCTTAAGGGAAGCTGAAGCAAATTCTGTGAGTATAGTTAAGTGAATAAATTGTTATAATATGAATATGGAGTAACTTATCTTTCAGAGAGGAGGGAACATGTAGACTGTCCCAAAGTATCCTGCGGTGGCCGGTCCAAGGGGCAGCCGGAGACACCTATGGCTGCTACGATTGGGTGGGAGCGCTGAGGCTTGTGACCTGGAAGAGAACAAGTGGGTGGGTTGACTTCGTGGTAAATGTATGTTTCGTGATCTTGTAGCTGCTTACATTTTTCTCAATGTTTAGTGTTGCAAAGTGCAAACATCCGTTTGCTTATTGTTGCGTGTGTGTAGTACCCACACCCCAAGTGCTCAGAGCTAGCCGGCGCTGCCCACTCGCGGACACACGTAGTCCTATTTTGGGTCATCAAACTCTTTTGACCAACGCTTTATAAACCCAAGAACACTCATATCTTTGTTGACAGTCGACATAATGTGGCAGTCAAATTTAATCTTCGGGTCCAGAAGAACGCCTAAATCATTTACTCATATATACGGTCTAGTGGCGAGTTCTAATGCGAATAACTTATAAACGTAGGGGTAACCCAGAAGAACGCCTAAATCATTTACTGAATATATACGATCAAGTGGCGAGTTCTAAAGCGAATAACCTATAAACGTAGGGGTAACCCTATGAAAGGTCATTGCGCTACATTTCAGCCAGTTTAAATTTAAGAGGTTATACTCACACCCAACTTAAAAATGATCAATGTCTGATTGTGAAAAATACGTATTCGAATTGACAATGTTCAAAATGAATTGAATGAGTTGGAATGTGTAGGGAAACTGGCTTGAATAAATAAGTGTGCTGACGTAAAACTCATTCGAACCAGAAAAGGTGATGGAAAACGAATAAATAAATGAGAACACGAACAACTCAGACGAATTTATTCGAATCCATTAAAATTCTTGTTTGATCCTAAGCGTGGCTCGTGGACCAATATATGTTGATATACGGAACATGGTCTTTATAGCTGTTACAACAATAGTA
Source organism: Drosophila lutescens (assembly GCA_037075285.1). NCBI lineage: Eukaryota > Metazoa > Arthropoda > Insecta > Diptera > Drosophilidae > Drosophila > Drosophila lutescens. The sequence continues at coordinate 242,496 of JBAMCF010001015.1, forward strand.
GTATTTGCACTTGCATATACTTCTTAGATGCGGAAATATAGCGTAAAGAGTAATGGAATGTGTTGTATTGCGGAGTAGGTCAGCATACTTTGCTTATCGTGCCAGACTGTGTCTCGCCCTGCTGAGTTGGTGCTGGGTCAACCGAACTTCTGCTATGGCTGCAGAATGCGCTGATCGGCTTTGCTTGTGAATCGGGTGCAGCGGCTTCGCTGGTGAGTCGGGTGCGCCGCTAGGTGTGCTGGTGAGTTAGTCTGTTGGTGCTGCCTCCGTTGCGTTGTCAGTTGTAATGCAACCGTTGGCTGTTGTTGGTCCGTCATGCTAGTTACAGCTGATGTGAGCTGCAACAAGTTTGGCTGTTGTTGGTTCGCAATGCTAGATCCGGACATTGCTGGATGATCTTCCTGACTACTATATGCGGCGATCTGGAGGCCACATTCTATTACGCACCAGCTTTGGACCCATGGTTAATAGTGTATCATTTCGTCTTGACAAGGCTGTCGATCCCGGATCCATCCTGGCCCTTCCCGACGACCACTTCGCCGTAGTGTGTCTTAACCTGTCTCGTGTCATACAAGGCATTACTCCTGCGCCGCTTGCTCCAGTTGAAACTTATGATTTATCGCCTGACTCCGGGGCTGAATACTCTTCATAAACTACTTTGTATATATAATCCCCTCTTCCTTCTTGTCTCTTTTTTTTGATGATAGTTCTGAATCACTCATCCTAAACGTGAGTGATTCTTGCTGGTTTGGTCTTGGGTTCGGGTGTGATTATTTCGGCCGTCTCTGTGCCTATTGCCCTCTTGTTCTCTTTGTTTTGAATTTAACCTCCTTTTCAAATCATATGTTTTTGTTTTCTTCTTAGCCGTATAATTATGGCTGTTATTATTGCTGCTATGGCTATTATTGCCATTATTGATACTGTGTTGACGTTCACATACCGCTGTTTCTGAGGCATCAGTAAAAATATGTAGTTGTGTTGTTGCTTGACTGTCCTTCGGCAATGGTCATCTTGGAAACTGAAGACAGGAAAGCGTTTGAGATTCCTTGCGAAAGTCTTGCCATCGTTGTGTATCTTCTACATCTAGGATAGTGTCCCAGTCAAGATCCTTTTGCCATAGTTGTTGCATGAAAATTTTTGCCGTCGTGGTTACTGGACAGCTCGGAACACACTATTCTTTTTGATACTGGCCCCTGATCGAGTGTTATTGCTCGTCCCTGTAATTGGTCTTCTGGTTGGTTCCAGATAATCCCGAGTGTTTTAATAGTAGAATCGGAGAATCGGCTAAAATCAAGATCTATTTCCTGGTCCTCCTTAGGAATGATTTTTAGTAGCGACGGATGATTCGCGCACCATTTTCGCAATTTAAGATTCGCGGAACCCAGCAGCTGCCGGACCTGGGCTTGTTGCTCAGGCTGCGGTAAATACAAATCGGTAGCATCGAAACCTGAGTAGTATTGACAAGAGTTCACCTTGAACAGTTGGTCAAATCCGTAACATATTATTAAAGTTTTTTCCGCTTGAACTCATTGCGGATGCGTCAAAAACCACCCTCAGCTTTGTTTCGGAGCTGTCGGGTTTTAACACACAATGGTGAGGTATGAAATAATGATTTCTTGGCAGCTGTCGTTCGTTTATTTCTGTCATATGATTTAGCCTTTCGCATTCATCCATAAATTGTGAATATCCTTGCCGCGTTGTGACATCCCTTTGTAATCTTTTTTCCAGACTGAAAAATCTCCGCTGGGCCATCTGCAGCGTCGATCCAAGATTGGTCGGGGAGTCTTACTAAGAACGGATGGTCAGGACTCATCTTTACGTTCGCCAAAAAATGTTCCCCGCATAGTCGTTCTTGTGCCGTCATTGGCGAAGACATCATAGGCAGTGTGTCCATTTTCGTGTTGGCATGTTGGAGGGTTGGTCCTAATACAATCCACCCTAAGTTGGTGTCCTGAAGCAGGGGCTTATTGTGTCCGAGTTGCATGTTTTCCTTCCTTGTTAATTGTGGATATACATCAGCACCCAGTAATAGGTCTATGGGACCGGGATCTCTGAATTTGGGGTCAGCTAAGCTAAACTTCCTTGGAATGTTTAGCGTCTCTGTTCCAGGTTCAGATGGTTGATCGGTCAAAATTTGAGGTAATATTATGACTGCGATGCCTGTTTTGAAGTTGGACGAGAGTGACGAAACTTGCACTAGGGCACGGTACGTAGATTCCTGCGTCTTCCCGCCCCTTCCGCCTATGGTTACTGCAGACTTCGTGACTTGTAGCGCCAGTCAATACTACTCAGGTTTCGATGCTACCGATTTGTATTTACCGCAGCCATTGAGAAGATGTATAGACAGATCTGAGTTCATCCCAACGATCGAAACTTTCAATTGACTCTCTGGCGAAAAAATCCAACCGACAAGATTCGATATTGGCCATTATTTGAGAAACGATACTTATCTGATATCCGGGATCTACTAATGTGCGACACTGTTCTTGAAAGTTGGTTGTACCTAAGCTGTTCCTAACAGAAAATATCGTTTTGTGGTGTCTTGACATGAGTTTACTAACACCTTGTCTGAGGGAGGTCTTGAGTTCTTGAGGTCTTGGCGTCGGAGTGGGTGATCGTGGCCACTGCGGTAGACTGTGGTGCTGAGGCACCGCCGTAGTTAAAATTGTGTAACATTGAATGATGCCGCTGTCCGCAGTGTCGGCATGTTCTGGATGACTGGCATAATCCAATCTTGTGATATGCTGATAGGCAATTTGAAAATCCTCGGATTCGGTAGACACTCTTTCGACGTTCGTCTGGAGTCACGTTTCTGAATGAATTGCAGTTAGTAAGCGTGTGCTGCGCCTGATTGCAGACCTTGCAGATGGGGTTGGTTGAGCTGGCGCTGACTATAGGTGTTGTCCTTGCTCCCGGTTGTTCGCTTAAAGTTTCCAGCATGCAGGATCGTCGTTCCAAGAAATTTAGAATGCTTGGTAATGTGGGCACTTCTGTGGGTGCGTCGACCGCGTATTCCCATGCTGCCAGTGTGTTGTGATTAAGCTTTCTTCGTATTAGGAACCCAAGGATTGAATCCCAGGTATGTGTGTCGATTTCTAGGCTTTTGTGTGTGCTTAGAGATTTTTCGACTGTGTCATGAAGAGCTCGAAGTTGAGCTGCTGCCCCGTTGATGGGCTTGTAGTCGACAATTTTTGCAATTGCAGTTAAGATTAATATTGTCCCATTTTGGTATCTTGTTTTTAATCGTCGCCAAGTGTCTTTATACTCTCAGTTAGTATGTTTCTGGCTACTCCCTTTAATGCTCCCCGGAAAATTCGGGTTGGTGGCTGTGACAGTGTTAGCCTGAGTGGTGCTTCATTTTCGCGTAATAGAGTCATCTCGTACTCAGCGTATAAAGCGTGAAATTGGGTTAATTCTACAGTGGCGAATTGTGTTGCGCCTTAACTTGAGGGCTTGTAGCGGTGTGCCTTAACTTGAGGGATTGTACCGGTGTGCCTTAACTTGAGGGTTTGTAGCGGTGTGCCTAAACTTGACGGCTTGTAGCGGTGTGCCTTGCTTGGAAGGCTGGAGTGTTCGAAGAGAATCAGCTAGAGATTCCCTTGATTGTGATCCTTGAGTATGTAAGGATCACGTCGGAGTCACCAATGTTTGATCCTAAGCGTGGCTTGTTGACCAATATATGTTGATATACGGAACTTGGTCCTTATAGCTGTTACAACAATAGTAGTACTTGCAGATCACTTATTGTCTGGATGCGATTATGTTCCCGCGGAATGCGAGTGAAACCGCGGAGTTATGCGTTGGATAGGTAAGTGATTTATTTTGTGGGTGATACATGCTATTTTGTGCCTTTCCTCCATGGGCCACGAGTTCTTGCTTGCATTTAAGTAAAATCGTATGGTCTAAGAACAAATGGCTCTAATGATCAATGTCGTAGAATAAGAAGAAGCAAGCGTTAGCAACTAATCAATGAGCTGTGAACAGTTTAGCAATGAACAGTGAGAAAATTAAGGACACAAGAAGTAAGCATGTGAGCAAGTGAACAACTGGAAAAATTAGCATGTAAGTAAATGAGCAAATGAACAACACCCAAATAAGCATTATTAACCTATATTAGTTTATATTTTATATTTTTGATGAAACTCCTTGCACGACTGTACGATGCCGATTGTACTCGTATTATATCGTGCAGGTCTCTAAAAGGCAGCTAGAGTTGGAAAAGTAAGGTACTTCAATACGGTATATCGAAATATATCGGGGTGTCACAGTAAACCATTCCAACCAAATTTCCCCCGAATAGCAAATCTCGGTGTCACAGACGTCTTTTTTGACGGTTTCTAAGTCCCCCGTTCTTTGCCGGACGTAATGATAAAATAAACCAACTTACAAATGCTTGTCAAAAATATAACTTCATTTAAGACAACAACAAACCAATATTTTGGTATTTTTTGAATTTCCTATCGTTGACGGTTTATCACTTGTGAAATAAACAAACACAGCTGTTCTGGATATAAACTCCAGCTGCTATTACCCGATAAATGGAGTTAAGCCTGTTTGATGCACTGCTTAACAATACTGAAGAAAGAAATGTAGCCGAGCTCGAAATAAAAAACCCTGCTAAAAATGTTTCGCTCAATTAAATAATTATTAATTTTAAATTTAATATCTGATAAGAAATTATTATTATTAAACATTAAGGAATTTGATTATGTATCATTTAAATGTGAAGTTAATATTAGTTTTAGCGGTTTTAAATCCGGCAGCTCTCTAATGGGCGGTAAGTTTTGGAGGTTTGAAACAGGTCTGGGAAATTCGCACCCGGCTGAACCTTACGGAAAATAAATTTGGAGCAAGGCCTTCATGGTATTCCCTAAACTGTTAAATTGCAGAATTGTTGAAAATTCAACAGAAAATTTCAGCAATTGAGGAAACGACCCTAAATAAGCCATATGAAGCTGGGTCGGGTAAAATTAAAATTTTGAATGGAGAGGACTAACGGTAGAAAAACGATTCCATTTAAAAAATTTAGAAAAATTTAACTTTCAACAATTCAGCAATTCAACAGATTAGGGAATACCCAGCTTATCTTTCGACGTGCAACTGCTGTTTTTGGAATACAATTCACAATTCTTAAAATGTCCAACTGAATATTTTGATCTGTGGGAAGAGGCTATTTGCTATTTATGAACACAATGGAAAATGATGAGACTGTGTTGGAATACATTTAAAATTTATGTGCGTCAAATTAGCGTCGGTGACTATAGCGGCGATTGTGGAACGGTTGAAACTGGAACATGGGGCCAATTTTTATTTTTTGATTTCTGGGGCTTTTGGGGGCCAAATCGAACAATTTTAAATGAAAAATTGTTTAGAATGAAATTATCTTTCGATCTAGGTAATTCGCGAGTCTGAACGATGTTCGGAAGTATGAAAAAAATGCATTCAAAAAGTCAGGTCCCCACATTTTGGGGAATATCTCCACTCGCAGAGCGTGTTCCGCAATGCTAGCTTACCTTAAAGGTCGTCTTTTGAAGGACATATAAGGAAAATTTCATAAAAAAATTTTCGTCAGTTTTTGAGAAAATCCGTTAACAGTGGTCCAACCTCTGAATCCGCCCATACAAAAAAGTCCTTAAAAATCAATTTATTCATAACTTTTTTCACAGAGCGTGCTCCACAATTCCGAGCTTCTAGGATGATAGGGAGTTAATTAAACAATGTTTCTGGAAAATTGAATTAAAAAATTATCGTTAGTTTTCGAGAAAATCACCTAACAGTGTTTAAGTTTTAAACGGATATTAGAATCCCGCCAAATCCAGTACAAGAACCGTGGACAGCTATGACTTGAACCGCACTATCCGACACTACAACCGAATTATAAATTCAATATCGACGCTAACTTAAATAAATTATTGCTCCTTTCACAGAGCGTGCTCCATGTTGCACGGTATCCCGAAAAATCGCTAATTTAATGAACTAACTATAGTAAAAGTTTCATTCAATTATTATCGTCAGTTTTTGAGATATTCGCCAAACTGTTTGGCTGTATGGGAAAATACCCCCAATGGCCATCGGGTGCATCATGTTTTCGATGCTAACTTAAAATTAATTGTTTCTTCTTTCACAGAGCCTGCTCCATGTTGCACGGTATTCCAAAAAATCAGAAATTAAATTAAATAACTACAGTAAAAATATTTAAATATTTTGACAAATATTTAAGCTGGGCAAATGCCGCCATTGGGTGTGTCATGTTTATATTTCTGCACGTAGTGCATTTTAAATTTATATTTTCTACTAAGCTATAATCTTTGTAATATTTCGGCCACTAACGCTCGTTCGTAGCTAATCATGTTGGTGATTATTTTATCAAAATCGGTTCAGTCGTTCCCGAGATATCCTCTATTTTACACCTAATTGCCGAAATTCCCAGTTTTTATTATGCAGCCCTCGTTATATCGCGCGACTTACAAAACAGTCTGGCAGCACTATTTACAATTCCCCGTTATATGAAAGTGTTAATGTTTGTTATGACATTTGATCAAATATTTACAAATTTTACTTACTCGTTTATCTCAAAATTAAAATATTTGATGTTTTTCACGTTCTTACGGAAAAAATTCTATAAATTCCATCCTTCGAAGTACAATAGTGGAATTTATCTCAAAAATTCGGGAAAAGACACCTCTAGATGCCTGTCAAATATTTTAGGGCACTCATTTTTCCTTGTATTTTTTTAAGCCTGTTCACCGCATCAAGTTGGTGTGGTTACTTCAATGGCTTATGGGCTTTGATTGACTCAAATTATGATGAAACCTTAAATGCAATTATTTAGAAGGGATTCTAAGCAATTTTTTGGTATAGGTTTTACTATAATTGAGCACAGACCTTTGAAGATATTTTAAGTCAAAACATTAAATGTTGCTATTTTTTCAAACCGCGATTGCACAAATACCACCCGTTAAACGCGAAAACTAAGTATGCAGATATGCTTATATTCTTTTATATTAACATATTTAAATGCCAATAGGCCTGCACCTTTTAATAAAGTCCATTTTGTTGTCCTGTGTAATCCGTTCTGGTATCCAAATAGTAACATTTTGGTCAGGTGTTTCCAAACCAGAAAAAAACATCTGGGTAAGAATTTCTCAACAGCGCATATGAAAAAATAGATTTTCTTCAGACTTGGTTATCTAGTAGAGTTTGCCTTCATCTGTAATTTTTTTTAAATTTGTTGGGGCTTACTTAACGGCGCTATGAATTTTTTCATTAAGGAACTTATAAAATTTTGTGAAACTTCAAATTAGTATATCTCGGGAACGGCTTGGAGGAATCACGTACAACTTTACACGTTTGTAGATGTGATCTAGGGGCATTCCAAAAATATTTTTAAAAACAAATTTTTTTATTTTAAGGTAATATTTTTTTTTTCAAAAATTTTTAATTGCGGTTTTGGAAGTCTTCTTCATCCTATAAAAATAAGTACAATATCTGAGATTGTCTGTCTCATAACCAACTTATCGGAACCGAAGACACTTTTTTGTACCCCTCAGTAATTACCAAGATATTTAGTATTTTTCAAAACTATTTTATTTTTAAGGAAAACCCTATTTTTCTTTCCAGCAAGTAAAGCCCTCACTCTTTTATGCTGAAATTTTGCACAATTCAGTTACTAACTCCTATTATGAATATATGTGATTCTTATAATTATACAACCATCCCATCACATGGCTGCCATAGAAAAAACGCAAGTTATCACTTTTTTAATTCATTGTACAATTTTATAAGTGTTTTATTTTATAATTTTATTAAAAAACAGTGTCTCGTGTTCTGAGAAGTATGTACAAATAATTTGGTTATTCTCTGTTGGTCTAAAATGATGGTATTGTCTAGTGTTTTTAATGCAGATGGCTGTTTCGTTTCGTTTCTTGAACTTGGTGTCGTGTAGGATGTGTTTATTCATTGAAAAAAATGTAAATGTTATAGACGGAATCGACTTCTTTGCCCAGTCATAAAGAGTTTTTGGCGAGTTAATAAAATCTTTGTTAATTCGCTGCATGCTTGCTAATCTTTTTATTGTTCCACCCAAGCCATCGGAGGCACCTTTCCCGTGGGAAGTTGCAAAAAAATTCCATTCCGCATCCACATCATTGTCCTTTTTATGGTAATACAAGTTAACAAAGTTGTATTTGTTTTTGTATTGGCTACCAGCTCCATCCGAAAAATACAAAATTTTGTTGACCTGAGTTTTTCCAAATTTTTGTTGTAAAAATTTTACCATATTTGAATTGAAAAGATGAACTGCTTGAGCTTCATGGTTTAAATTTTCTGATATTACCACATAGTTAAGGTATTTCCTTTTCCCATCTTCGGCTAAGTAATATATAACGTAGGGATGTAGGGTTGCTTGGGAATTGGACCAATGGTGTGATTGGATTGCATCTTGAATTTCAAATGTGTAATTTTCAGAAAAGTCCAATAAAACAATAAATTCTCCAGGTGATGATGTATCTTTTTTTTTCCTAAAGTACTCCGCCTGTTTTTTTGAAATAAAATCATGTTTAATTATTATAGGCAATTCCGCGGCAATGTTTTTAAAAAAAAAGATGACATCTTCCGTTTTTTCCACGATTTGACACCTGGCAAATGTAATTCAATTTAAATGACTTTTAATCATAGTTTAAAGCTTACCGATCAGTGCTGACCCATTGAGAAAACGATATTTCTTTACATTCATTTTCATTTAGCGTTTTGGTGTACTTTTCAAAATTTTCATGTTTTTTAGGACACTTCCTACAGTCCTGCATATAGCAATAGGTTGTCGCGTTGCTGCAGATAAAATATGTTATGAAATCTTTTAATGAATCACTAAATTTTAATTTAAAATTTTGAAAAGTTCGTTTAATTCCATCGATTTTTAAACTGAAATTTTGGTGTATTTTGCACACGCAAACATTGTGCGTACCAGTTTGGCCTGCAAAAATACATTCTGGTGGACGAAGGCGCTAAAACTTAGACCTTGATATTTTTTCTTCTGGGTTCTGTAGTGCATAATTCTTGTGTAAGTCCGAAATATTGTGTAAGAGTAACCCACCGGGAAAATTCCTCTGGAAAATAACATATTTTCATCAGGTTTCTCCATAGAAGCGGAAGGGACTAAACCTCATTCACCCCTTACATTTCTTCCATCTCTGGTTTCAAAATACACGGGGGTGACACAAAAGTAAGGGGGAAATGAGGTTTCTATCTGGATCTCTGGCAGATGAATGCAGGACAAAATCCACTGGTTTTTCGACTTCCCGCATTATAGATTTTCCACACGTGCTTAGTTATGGTTTTCCTCTATTTGCAATATCTGCTTTTCCACACCCTCCCAGTTTTGGTTTTCCAATACTTTGTAGTATCTGATTTCCCACAATAAAAAATAACTTTTTTTCATGTAATTTTTGTATGTGTATTTATTAATAATATTTACAATCGAAGCATTGGAATTAAATATTGTTAATGCCTGAAGCACTCCCGGTTCTTGCTTGGCCGAATGCACGTCTAAGGTATCCATGTCTTGTAAGCCTGTCTTCTAAAAATATTAAAAATAATTAAGATATTAGTTTAAGACCAGGAATAATAATAAGAGTAATTACCATTATTACATCTCCATACAAAATTAAGGGATCTCTCCAGAAATATGCCTAGTTTGCCATGGCCGTTCATTTACCCTCTGATCAGATGTTTAATGTCGGGAATGGGAATTATGAAAAAGAAAAATCACACACGGGAAATGCAAGCGCAACAGTTCTGGTCCCAAGAAGTCTCAATCGGCCTGGCTGAAATAAATGTAATATTTTGATTGAGTTAAACAACTAAGTTAGTACTCGAAGTACTATTCATACAACCATTTAATGAGCACAGCACACCATTTACCACTGATGAAGATTAAAAACATTTCAAGTGACACTGAAATGCAGAGTTTGTGTTAAAGATAGCATCTGGAGGCTTATATTTATTAATGGCGAAAATATCTGTGGTACTAACCTCTGTAACGCTGAAATAAAGAGTATTAAGCAACAACATTTATGTTATCACTTACCTTTTTCTTGTTTTTTAGAATTAACCGAACGATTTTTCACTTTTTTCACTTTTTTGGACGAAATGTAAAATGATGTGACCCTGCATCATATACTTGATAATACCAAAATGCAAAATGCAGATAAATTTGGTGTTCATTTCGTTGTAAGTTAGGGTCACATCTGCCACGATCTGACGATCAAATTGTTTTATTTCACAGAAAATGTTTAAAAATATAAAAAACAATAATATTTTTCTTTGTAATTTTATGGCAATCCTTGATAAATGTGATCAAATTTTTTAATCGTCTTACCACATTACCCACATTTATTCTTATTATTATTTGTAAAAAATTGTGAGTAAAATAAATTAAAATCATCAATAAATATTATGATTATAGACATTATGATTATAGTATTTAGTTTAATTTATTTGATTAAAAATTATTAATATTTTTTCTACGAATTTTAAAATTACTAAAAATCAAAGATAAATATGAGAACAAGATTTTTTTTTGTGTAAATCATAGAATTTTTAAATATTATAAGTTGGTGATTTTTTGTTAAAAAATATTATAATCGTAGTGCCACAGAAATCACACAGCGCATAAGTGGCCTGATATTGATGCTACTCAGAAACCCACCCCAATTTAACGCTCAGAAATTATCTAACCCCACACCGCCGCCTGCAAAAAGGAACAGGATTTCAAGAACACAAAAACCAACTTCTCACTTTCCTGCTGGGAACCTTTTTGGATTTTGATTCGCTTCCCGTTCACAACAACACTCTTACAGTCCTTCATGCCAGGCAGAAGACGGCTATTTTCATCCAATTTGTAAAATTCTTGTACTTTTTGTTCTATTTTGGATGACATCCTTTTGCCCTTATTTGTCTTGGGTCCAGCTCCATATCAGAAGATCTCTCTAATTTTTCTTGCTTCCTCAGCCATTTTTCGGGATACACAAAAAGTAGTTTGGACTTTCTGGAGGGACCAACAACTAGGGAGAGTTGTCAATTTTGAACAAAATTTGATTCCTCGCAATATTCTTCACTAGACTGATTTTCATATTCTGAATCTGAATCTGAATCTGATGAATATTCAATCATATCGATCGATGATGAGGGGCTTTCCATTTTTACGATTTCTGTTTTGGGAATCGGCGTTCTTTGATACACCTTTTTTCGACAATCTTGGCAAATATGTTTGCCCACGAAAAGGTGGAACTCGCATTTCCATTTTGCAGTGACTTTAAATAATTTTTTTCTTACTGCTTTGTGCTGTTTCTTTTGAAACGGATTGCAGCACTCATTTGGTCTAACCATTTTAACAACAACGTTTTAAAAAGTAAAAAATCTGATAATGTTTTCAAGGCCTCATTCCAAAAAAAAGGAAAAAAAAAAAAAAGTGATAACTTGCGTTTTTTCTATGGCAGCCATGTGATGGGATGGTTGTATAATTATAAGAATCACATATATTCATAATAGGAGTTAGTAACTAAATTGTGCAAAATTTCAGCATAAAAGAGTAAGGGCTTTACTTGCTGGGAAGAAAAATAGGGTTTTCCTTAAAAATAAAATAGTTTTGAAAAATACTAAATATCTTGGTAATTACTGAGGGGTACAAAAAAGTGTCTTCGGTTCCGATAAGTTGGTTATGAGACAGACAATCTCAGATATTGTACTTATTTTTATAGGATGAAGAAGACTTCCAAAACCGCAATTAAAAATTTTTGAAAAAAAAAATATTACCTTAAAATAAAAAAATTTGTTTTTAAAAATATTTTTGGAATGCCCCTAGATCACATCTACAAACGTGTAAAGTTGTACGTGATTCCTCCAAGCCGTTCCCGAGATATACTAATTTGAAGTTTCACAAAATTTTATAAGTTCCTTAATGAAAAAATTCATAGCGCCGTTAAGTAAGCCCCAAAAAATTTAAAAAAAATTACAGATGATAACGTAGGCAAACTCTACTAGATAACCAAGTCTGAAGAAAATATATTTTTTCATATGCGCTGTTGAGAAATTCTTACCCATCTCTTTCGCTTCAAATGACTCTCTCTCTGCTCTTTACTCTCTCGCTCTGCTTCTGCTGACGTTGTTTTTGTGAGAGCTGTGTTCGGAATTCGTTCGTAAGTGCTGCGAACTGCCGAAGCATACAAAAAACAAAAACAACGTGCTGCCAAAAAAGACCCCGAAACCCCCGCAATCTTACAACAAAAATCCTTAGGAGCCGAATTTTAAAAAATCCTTTCTTAGTGCACACCTCCTCTAACACACGATTCAGACCCAATTTTTTCCAGAATTTTCGGTCTTATGGTTATGGTTTATATTACAAAGAAAATATAAATTTAAATATATAAATTAATATATAAATATAAATTTAAAATGGCTAGTGCTCATTAGCGCCAAATTCTAGAATATCGAATGAGTATCGATGTATTAGTATGGTTAGTGTCTACACTACGTGCAGAAATATAAACATGACGCACCCAATGGCGGCATTTGCCCACACAGCTTAAATATTTGTCAAATATCTCGAAATCTGACGATAACAATTTTATAAAACTTTTACTGTAGTTAGTTTATTTAATTTCTGATTTTTTGGGATACCGTGCCATATGGAGCACGCTCTGTGAAAGGCGAAATAATTATTTTTAAGTTAGCGTCGATATTGAATTTGTAATTCGGTTGTTGTGTCGGATAGTTCGGTGCAAGTCATAGCTGTCCACGGTTCTTCCCACCGGGAAAATTCCTCTGGAAAATAACATATTTTCATCAGGTTTCTCCATATAAGCGGAAGGGACTAAACCTCATTCACCCCTTACATTTCTTCCATCTCTGGTTTCAAAATACACGGTGGTGACACAAAAAGTAAGGGGGAAATGAGGTTTCTATCTGGATCTCTGGCAGAAGAATGCAGGACAAAATCCACTGGTTTTTCGACTTCCCGCATTATAGATTTTCCACACGTGTTCAGTTATGGTTTTCCTCTATTTGCAATATCTGCTTTTCCACACCCTCCCAGTTTTGGTTTTCCAATACTTTGCAGTATCTGATTTCCCACAATAAAAAATAACTTTTTTTCATGTAATATTTGTATGTGTATTTACTAATAATATTTACAATCGAAGCATTGGAATTAAAAATTGTTAATGCCTGAACCACTCCCGGTTTTTGCTTGGCCGAATGCAGGTCTTAGGTATCCATGTCTTGTAAGCCTGTCTTCTGAAAATATCAAAAATAATTAAATTATGAATGTAAGACCAGGAATAATAAAAAGAGTAATTACCATTATTACATCTCCATACAAAATTAAGGGATCTCTCCAGAAATTATGTCTAGTTTGCCATGGCCGTTCATTTACCCTCTGATCAGATGTTTAATGTCGGGAATGGGAATTATGAAAAGAAAAAATCACACACGGGAAATGCAAGCGCAACAGTTCTGGTCCCAAGAAGTCTCAATCGGCCTGGCTGAAATAAATGTAATATTTTGATTGAGTTAAACAACTAAGTTAGTACTGAAGTACTATTCATACAACCATTTAATGAGCACAGCACACCATTTACCACTGATGAAGATTAAAAACATTTCAAGTGACACTGAAATGCAGAGTTTGTGTTAAAGATATCATCTGGAGGCTTATATTTATTAATGGCGAAAATATATGTGGTACTAACCTCTGCAACGCTGAAATAAAGATTATTAAGCAACAAACAAGAAAAAGGTAAGTGATAATATAAATGATATTATCACTTACCTTTTTCTTGTTTTTTATAATTAACCGAACGATTTTTCACTTTTTTCACTTTTTTAGACGAAATGTAAAATGATGTGACCCTGCATCATATACTTGATAATACCAAAATGCAAAATGCATATAAATTTGGTGTTAATTTCGTTGTAAGTTAGGGTCACACCTGCCACGATCTGACGATCAAATTATTTTATTTCACAGAAAATGTTTAAAAATATAAAAAACAATATATTTTTCTTTGTAATTTTATGGCAATCCTTGATAAATGTGATCAAATTCTTAACTAAATTACCCACATTCATTCTTATTATTATTTGTAAAAATTGTGAGTAAAATAAATTGAAATCATCAATAAATATTATGATTATAGACATTATGATTATAGTATTTATTTTAATTTATTTGATTAAAAATAATTAATATTTTTTCTACGAATTTTAAAATTACTAAAAATTAAAGATAAATGTGAGAACAAGATTTTTTTTTTGTGTAAATCATAGAATTTTTAAATATTATAAGTTGGTGATTTTTTATATTGATGCTACTCAGAAACCCACCCCCATTTAACGCTCAGAAATTATCTATCCCCACACCGCCGCCTGCAAAAAGGAACAGGATTTCAAGAACACAAAAACCAACTTCTCACTTTCCTGCTGGGTTGTACTGGAGTTGGCGGGATTCTAATATCGAATCTCTCGAAAACTGACGATAATTTTTTAATTAAATTTTCCCCATCATCCTATAAGCTCGGAATTGTGGAGCACGCTCTGTGAAAAAAGTTATGAATAAATTGATTTTTAAGGACTTTTTTGTATGGGCGGATTCAGAGGTTGGACCACTGTTAACGGATTTTCTCAAAAACTGACGAAAATTTTTTTATGAAATTTTCCTTATATGTCCTTCAAAAGACGACCTTTAAGGTAAGCTAGCATTGCGGAGCACGCTTTGCGAGTGGAGATATTCTCCAAAATGTGGGGACCTGATTTTTTGAATGCATTATTTTCATACTTCCGAACATCGTCCAGACTCGCGAATTACCTAGATCGAAGGATAATTTCATTCTTAACAATTTTGCATTTAAAATTGTTCGATTTGGCCCCCAGAAGCCTCAGAAATAAAAATTGGGCCCGTTTTCCAGATTCCACCGTTCCACAATCGCCGCTAAAGTCACCGACGCTAATTTGCACACATTTAAAATTTGCATTACTGAGTACTACGTTTCATTCCAAAGGTTCAAATATTTGGGTACTGTTAATATTGCAATTGGTGCGAAAAATGTTTTAACCATTCACGAGTATTTGTGTCAATTAAAAATTATAATTTTAGAAAACCAGTCTTTTAGTTTGGTATCACGTAAATGTAAATGTAGAATATTAGGTCTCATTCAAAACGTATACCTTTTGAATAATAAAAGTCTAAGTGTTATATATTTACATGATAACTTATTGTTGTTTAAAATGCATTGTTACATACATACACAGCTTGACATATGTATATAGGCAGATCATATTTTTATTTTGAAGGACTCAGATTAACTAAACAACAGTAAATAATAGAAAAAAGCAAGGGAACTTGTTTTCAATAACGTTATTTAATGTATATTCGTTTCACAAGTGTTGTTTACATGTGTGTACATATCTCTAATTTACTATAAGAGTGACCAGCAAAGCGATCTGACTTGCTTATGTATGTAAATGTATATTTCATACGCTCGGTGTATTGAAAATTAAATGATGTACTTACATACATAGTATGTGCATACATACATTTTTTAATACTTAAAGAATATTTGTGCATAATTGACTAAAAAAATCAGTAAATGGGAGATTTCTAAAAATGTACAAAAATTGTAAACATGTACATTAATATGTGCAAAAGCACTTTAACTACATATGTAAATATTTGATGTAATTATTAAATGTACACCCATTTCATGCACAAAGTTAAAAGGATCCGCAAACAAGTTTCCAGAGGACGGTCAATTCAAAAGTTTTTTGATAATAAATTGGAGGACAAACTATCAGATTGGAATTCCGAGAATCATGCTAAGAAAAGTTAAACCGCATCAACTGTTTGTTTATATGTTCGAAATGCAAACAATTCAATTAATAAATATTAAAAATCAGCAGAATTTAATAAGACACAAGTCTACGTAAATATAAATTCGTTCGAAATTTAAAACTATCGTTCCTTGAACGAATTTCTGCTTTTAAAAATTACTTTACAAACCATGAAGTTACTGGAGAGTTCACGGTTTGAGGCAATCAACAACGCACTATCTATACAAACAAGTGGAATTACGATTTTTGGTCGCATAGAAAGTTATTCATGGTATGTTCCTTATATTACAAACTTCAAACTTTTTTTAAACTAGTATTTGTTTTAGCAAAATGGTTGCAGCTGAAAAAGTTTTATATAAACGGTTTACAGCAGATACACATGGTCATGACCTTCAGGCGTTATCACCTCCTCAAACGTTGGCTGACTTTTCGCCAAACTTTCGCCGAAACAACAGTCAGTCTGGAGATGAAGGCATTACTCTTTGTGATACAATTTCCAGAAAGACATTGTTTTACTTAATTGCAACTTTAAATTCTTCATTTGAGCCTGATTACGATTTTTCTGACGCCAAGGTAAAAATTGATTTTAAAATTCATTTTTTTGTTAATTCAAAAATTTTTCAAAGTCCCATGAATTTAGCAAAGAGCCATCATTACAGTGGGTTTTGAATTCCATTCATTCAAATTTATCGGCATTAGCGGGAGATCAATATCAAATTATACGACAGCCATTATGGTCTGCTGTTGATGACGAAGTAATCTTATCAGAATGTGACATATACAGTTATAATCCTGATCTGAGTTGTGATCCTTTTGGGGAACCCGGCTGTTTGTGGTCGTTTAATTATTTCTTTTATAACAAGAAATTAAAACGGATTGTATTTTTTACTAGTCGTGCAGTAAAGTATGTATAATTTGTCTTTGCCTATAAACTGTTATGAGTTACTATATTTCAGTTCTCTATATGCTGGTGAAACCTCGGACTTTTCGATGGAAGAGGATGTGTATTGACAAAGTGTTTTCGCCTATTTCACAAACTTTTATATAGAATTAACTGGAGATGCCAGTATGATTTTGGGTTGTTATTGGTTTTTATCGGTCCTCTGTTTATGAATTGTATCTCTAAACAAGTATGGTCAGCGGAGTCTACCTTAAAATTACAATATATACTTAAAGTAAGAAGAAAATGTAAAAGTAAAAAATAAATTCTTCATTTAATAATTTACTGGATAACTTAAAAAAAAATGCTTTAATAAAAAATAAAAACAGGTTATGTACTGGGACTAAATTTGGAATCTAAAAACATGTACATTTGCACAATGTATTCTACATTGAAATATCTAAAAATGTTGGTTTGACAGTCCCATTGCAAAGGATCCATCACATCTGCCTTGATTTTGATGTTTCCAAGTCTGTCTGTCTAGACCAGCGGTCGGCTCACAATGCAAAGACATTTTGTTTTTTATATTTGTGTGGAATTTGCCGCCCGGGGCAGCTGTTTGTGTTTGTGTGTGCGACAGAGACCGTAACAGTTATAAGTTTTACTAGAAAAAATCATTTTTAACTGTTATTTAAAATTTGTATTATAAAAGTTTCAAAATAATTATTATTATCAATTTATATAATATCGCTCAAAAATAACTTTTATTTTTGATTTTTATTTTTATAAGTCTTGAATAACAGTTATTTTTGATTTTTCAAATAGAAGTCTATCAGAGACTTTTTTCTCCAAGTCAACGAAATTAAAATCACTCAAAGACTTTTATTCTGACTTTTCGTAAGTAAAAGTCTTTGAATGAATTTTATTTTTCAAAAAATAAAATAAAAGACTTTTCCATATATCTCGCGAACAGTTTAAGTCTATGCTACCAAACTTTTAAGAGGGGTTCTTCTTAATTGCTTTAAAATTCTGGCTTGGTTCAATGTATTCCTCATCGCGATTTTCCACTATCTAACAATTTTGTGTTCCCTAAGTAATGAAAGTCAGAATTACTCAACTTCTAAGGTTAAGATGACACAATCTCTTTTTTACTTTTTAACCACTCTTAAGGAAGCGACATTTTTGCTCCTACACCGAGAAAAAAAACCGTTCTCAACGTTCTTGATTTCAGTATTTCCATGCTCAAAAGTGAGCCAAGAACGATTTTACTAAAATCAAGAACGAGTGTTCTTGATTTGAGACTACTTTTTTGAAAATAAGTATTCTTGATTTCAGTATAAGTCTTCTTGGATTCAAGAAGAAAAATTCTTGGATTCAAGCATAGGCGTTCTCGGTTTCAAGAATAGGCGTTCTTGGTTTCAAGAGTAAATCGTTCTCGGTTTTAATAATTTCTCTCTTACCAAGAAGAACGTATTCTTGGTTTCAAGAAGAAAAATTCATGGATTCAAGCATAGGCATTCTTGATTTCAAGAATAGGCGTTCTTGATTTCAAGATTAGGCGCTCTTGATTTTAGTAATATAGACCCTACCGAGACGAAACTCTTCTTGATTTCAAGAACGATTCTTCTTGGATTCAGCATAGGCATTCTTGATTTTAAGAATAGGCGTTCTTGATTTCAAGATTAGGCGCTCTTGATTTTAGTAATATAGACCCTACCGAGACGAAACTCTTCTTGATTTCAAGAACGATTCTTCTTGGATTCAGCATAGGCAGTCTTGATTTTAAGAATAGGCGTTCTTGATTTCAAGATAATGCGCTCTTGATTTTAGTAATATAGACCCTACCGAGACGAAACTCTTCTTGATTTCAAGAACGATTCTTCTTGGATTCAGCATAGGCATTCTTGATTTCAAGAATAGGCGTTCTTGATTTCAAGAATGTTTTACTCTTGATCCAAAAAGGAATTTTTCAGAAAAATTAAAAATTTTTATATTCATTTTTTTTATATTTTATTAATTTTTTATTTATTATTATAGATACAACATAATTACAAATAACTTATTACTAAACATATTTAAATCTAACAGCAGTCTTATCGCTATTGAGTATGAACTAATGAATGAAAGATTATGTATTTATAAGATATATATATAAAATAATAATACAAATTGTTAATATTTATATATATACTTCCGAGTTTCGCCAAGCGAACAGCTTCTCCCTGGGAACCGCTTCCTTGTCTTTGAATTCTAGACAGTCATAGTTCACTCCAGCGCCTAAAAATATACATAGTTAAAGTATTATCTCATATTATTTCTTAAAACAGAACCTATTAAAATACAAGCACAAGATAGCCTTGAAAATTACATAATAGAAAATGCACACACTTAAATACATAAAAACTTAGCACGGGTTTTGCAAATTTTCACACACTAACGTTGCTGTAATAGCACACATACATACATATATGTATGCAGTTAGCGTACATATTGAAAGTATATTGAAAACTAATTTTTTTTATTATTAATTGGAAGTTCACTTCCACACGCTGCTGCATAAGCACATATGTATACAAATATACATATGTGCAGTTAGCGTGGCTTTTTTTCACAATACATGTATGTTCATGTTCAAAGTAGGTATGTATGTATGTAAACTAGAAACTCATTTTCAGCATTATTAATTGAAAATTCTCTTTTACTATTGATAAACACTACTATTATTATTAAATACTTACGTTTGAGAAAGGGCAGGCCACTCAAAATGTTTCATTCCTCTAGAAGGTTCTTCACACGTGTGTCGTGTGAGTCGTTAGCGCACTCCAATATGCTCGTTTCACTTACTCCGAGAAACTGGCCGAAAAAAACGAGCATTTGACGAGAGCCGAAGTGAACTTCGGTTGCTTGCCGAAAAATTCCAGAGAGAATGTCTCTCTCATTTTTAACCTCTCTCATTTTTTTCATCTCTGAGACGAAGTTGAGAACGATTTCAAGAATGCCTGGGGACGATTTCAATAGCGTTCATGCTTGATAAACGAAATCAAGAATGATGTATTCTCAAAAAGCCAGATCAAGAATGCTTTTATTCTTGATTTCAAGAACGTTTGTGCTAAAAAAAGTGAGAAGACAAAATACTGAAATCAAGAAGATTCGTTCTTGGTTTTTTCGTTCTCAAGTTTTCTCAGTATATTACTTGCTCACTTATTAAAGGTATTTTATTGAGCAATACAAAAAAATCTACAGTAACTCAAAGAGTAAAACTTTATGCAAACTATTAAATAAAAGAAAAAAAGCCTAAAGTGAAAAAAATTATCTAAAAATTTAAAAATAATTAAGATTAACCTGTGATCCAAATTTGATAGCTAAGACTTGAACTGTTATTTACTGCTGTCAAGACTTTTATTTTTTCAAAGACTTTTATTTGATTTTCATTCGAATAAAAGTCTTTGTCAGACCTTTATTTGGGACTTTTATTTTTTAAAAGTCATTGATAACAGTTATGAAAGACTTTTATATAACATAAGTTAAACGTAACAGTTACTTCTGAGTTATAATGTAAAAATCATAAATAACATAAATAAATTATTAATTATAACAGTTAAGTTATAACAGATTTTTATTTTTAAAAGTCGTAAAATTAAAGTTTATTCATAAACTGACTATATTAAGAGGATACAAATGTATCTGTATACTTGCAAATTTATTGTTACGTTTCCATTATGCTTTATTTCGTCAAGACTTATAAATAAATGTTATTTTCGGTCCCTGGTGTTCAAACCGCTGTTCTGCAGAATGCGAATGCTGGCAGAGAATGGGCAGAACAATTCCCTATGTTTACGTAATAGGACGCTGCTGACCGCCGGTCTAGACTAGAGTTAGCCCGAGGTGGTGCTGACAGTGGGGTCAAAAAAATCTTTGTAAATCGGATATAAAAACAAGGAAGGGAGTTAACTTTGGCAAGCTGGTGTTTATATACCCTTGCAGGTCGTTCCGATAATAGCTGAAAATATTGGCCAAGTAATAACAGTTTTCTAAAAATGTCAAATAAAAATCTAGAATTATTAAAAAAGTTATGTGTAGGTTATCGTTCCTATATAGTAAAGTCGTACAATTGTGAAATATTAAAAAAGGATATATCCCAGAGACCAGTTTTCGTTTTAAAATATGGGGGGAAGGGGTATCCATCCTATAATTTTCCATAACGGTCGGTACCTCTATAAACAGGCGTTTTCTCATTATAACTTAAATAATAAAAATTACTTGGAAATAATTAAAATTTAATTTTTATATTTTTCTTAGAGCATAATAATTATTTTTGATAAAAAAAAATAAGACTCAAAAATTATGATTATTGATGATTTTTTTTTTGCTCAAAATAAAACTCATCAGATCCTCGCGGGCCCCTCTGTAGGACTTTTCGACAATCTGATTTCACAGCCGTCGAAGGGCTTATCAAAGCTACCTCCACGATTTTTTGCAAATTTTTTAGCCACTTTTAAAAAATGGCCTATCTTATGATTATTATTTTATTCTGTAAATATTGTAAATATTGTATCAATTAGATAAGGTAACACTAAGAAATAACACATGTAACCATCGATAAGAAGATGAATCGATTGATCGAGAGGGTACGATGGATGTGAGTGCGATCACTAACGACAGAGAACCAAGCAGAGTGGACGTAAAATAAGAATAAAAGACAGAAAAATAAAAAGTTTACATACCAGGTGTGGGGTAAAAGGCCCGTACAAAATATAACTCATTGGTCATGAGATATAGTGATATAATAAAGAAGACGAGACCTGAGCTGAAAGCTTTTCTGGAGCGGGAGAACGTATTTTTCCAAGAAGACGCCACCATCCATCAACTACGCGCGGCGGCGAAAACCATAATGTACAACCTGGAGAAGCCAAGCCTGGAGCATTTGGAACTTGAGAAGCTTGACCTAGAGGAGCTGAGCTTGGAGGAGGCATCGTGTGGAGCTGCAGAAGTTTCTAAAGCAGACGGCGACGCTTGTGTTGGTGGCGAATTGGAACGTGAGCAGAAAGGAGACGGCGAAGAAGTTCTGGAAAGTTCTAATATGGCGGCTGCACACGTGCAGCGCTGCGATCGAATTGCTGCTTGTGATGAAATTCTCGAAGTTACGAATGTTGCAAGTGCGGACATGCATCGTGATTTGATGGCGGAGGCAATTCTGGAAAGTTCCGATACGGCGGCGTTGGACGGGCAGCGTCGTGCACGAGTGTCGGCGAGCGTCAAGGCAGAGCTACAACACTTACAGCAAATCGAGAAGCTGTACGCTGCGCGTAAACGTGTGGATGATTTGGAAAAAGAGTTGAACCGAAATAAATTAACTCAAGAAACCGACATCGATATCAGTGATCTGGACGCCCTAATTCAACCGTTTCCTGGGGACAACGGATACCCTGTATTACGTTGGATCGACGACTTTTCCAATATTATGGATATATATGGGGTGCCTGAGAAAAAACGTTTTATTTTCGCTAAACGTTTGTTGACCGGATCTGCAAGAGCATTTATGAACGAAGCAGCAGCTCTAAATTGGCCGAGGCTGCGAGCAGAACTAATAGCCGTTTTTGACCTCAAGCTCACTGCATTCGATGTGTTCTAGCAGCTAGAAGCCAGGAAGAAATTACCTTGAGAAAGTGCCCTGCACTATTTTTTTGCTATGTGCGGCATTGGGCGACAGGTGGACCTGGCGCAAGTGGATATCGTCCGATTTATCGTCGAAGGATTGGGAGATCAGTCTGGAAAGGCGTCTGCAATGGCTTACTGCACTTCTTTGCACGAGCTTCGTCAGAAAATTATGATTTATGACAAACTGAAGAAAATGCCGGCGCAGCAGACTTCTAAGCCGGAGGAGCAGACTAAACTGGGGAAACTCCAAGTACGTGCGCCCGTTCCTGAAGGCATTCGTTGCTACAATTGCAGGCAAATGGGGCACATGGCTAGAGAGTGCGGACGACCCAAGAGACCGGATGGGGCCTGTTTCAAGTGCTTTGGGCTGGACCATAAATACCAGCAATGCCCCAAGCGAGAGGTGTCAACAAGGACGGCGCTGATGCAAGATGAAGAGGAATCTGGATCAGAAGAGTTGACAGCGGTTCAACCAATCAAAATTTGAGGATTGCGCGGTGAAAAGGGAAAATATATTTCTACTGTAAGTTTATTTGATACTGGTAGTCCGGTAAGCTTTAAGGCCTCTGTTAAGTTTTACGCAAAGACATATTTTCTTTTCTTAAATATAATCGATGATAAAATATTACCATACCCTGTACTGATAGGAAGAGACTCACTTAAAATAATGAATGTTCAATTAGTTCATAAGGCTAAGTACAAGTCATCCTTAAAATTAATAAATATTAATGCTGGTAAATCAAAAGACTCTCCCCTTTTCACCGCGAAGATAAAACCAGCGCATAACTTTAACAAAAAACTAAAGTAAATTCTAATTTAAGCCATAATCCCAAGTTAGGTTTAGATAACGAAAGCTTTGGAGAAATTCTGAATGCTGACAGGGATGCGCAAGGATTCTTGAACGCTATAGAACCATTTCTAGACGATTTTTTTGAAATAGGAACTGAGTTTGGGTTAGATTCGGCAAAGATGTGTGAACAAGTTGTTCAAACGCATTATGTTAGTAACCAATACGATTATAACACAGCACCTAGATATCGGATGTCCATTAAATTAACCGATGCCACTCCGTTATACTGTTCTCCGAGACGTCTGTCTTACTTTGAGAGAGAGAAAGTTGCGGAGATCATTGATGATTTGCTTAAGAAAAACGTAATACGTCCGAGCGCTTCACCTTATGCGTCACCTTTGGTCCTTGTGAAGAAAAAGTCTGGTGAAATTCGAATGTGTGTTGACTACCGAGGTTTAAACAAGCGTGTCGTTAAAGATAATTTTCCTTTGCCGCTTATTGAAGATTGCCTGGAGTATTTGGAAGGAAAATGTTGTTTCTCTGTGATTGATTTTAAAAGCGGATTTCATCAAATAGAGGTCGAAGAAAAATCTGTGCCGTATACGGCGTTTGTTACCCCTCAAGGACAGTATGAGTATCTGAGGATGCCTTTTGGATTGAAGAATGGTCCTGCAGTGTTCCAACGATTTATTTCGGAAACGTTTTCAGACTTTATAAGAAAGAAGAGCCTAGTAATTTATATGGACGATATAGTTATAGCGACAAAGACAGTATGTGAGCACTTAGAGATTTTAGGAAAACTTTTCGATCGTATTAGTGAATATAATTTAGAGATAAATAAGAAGAAATGTGTATTTTTGAAGAAAGAATGTGAGTTCCTGGGGTACAGTATTAGTAAATATGGTATTAAACCTAGTGAATCGCATTTGGAAGCTTTGAGAAATTTTCTTGTGCCCCAAAATGTTCATACCCTTCACTCGTGTTTAGGATTCTTTTCGTATTTTAGACGTTTCGTCCTATCATTTGCGCGAATAGCTAAACCCTTGACAGAGTTATTGAAGAAAGGAGGTCCTTTTCCACTCAATGAAGAGCAATTAAGTGCATTTAATGAATTGAGGAATGCTTTGGCTAATCCACCTGTCTTAGCCATTTTTAGTCCTGGTCGAGAAACGGAGCTCCATACAGATGCCAGTTCACATGGGTTTGGTGCTATATTATTGCAGCGACAAGATGATGGAAAAATGCATCCTATTTCTTTTTATTCAGGTAAAACCACTGCAGCAGAATCACGATACCATAGTTTTGAGTTGGAAACACTTGCAATAATAAATGCATTGCGCCGTTTTAGAGTATACCTTGAGCCCAGGCCGTTTAAAATAATTACGGACTGCAATTCGTTGGTGCAGACACTTAGTAAAAAATCTATTAACCCTAGGATTGCCAGATGGTCCCTTGAGTTAGAGAATTACGATTACTCAATTATGCATAGACCCGGTGTGAATATGGCCCATGTTGATGCCTTGAGCAGACAAATAGAAGTTGTGAAGCTGTTAAAGAGTAGCGAGTTCGACAATGATGAAGACTTATTAGAAAACCTCGTAGAGAACCGTAGAGACCACTGTGTAGAGAACCCTAGAGACAAACTTTTAGAGAATTATAGAGACCGTAGAACCGTAGAGAACCGTAGAGACGAACCTTTAGAAACCCGTAGAGAAAACCTTGATGGGAGCAGTGGAGATAGCATTATTGAAAGCCTTTTAGAGATCCGTAGAGACACTCCTGTAGATACTATGTTAGTTGATAGCTATAGTAAAGACCCCTTGGAGAGAATACGTGCCTTGTTAGAGAATCTTCATGAGGAAGAAGAGGAAGATAAAGCTAATGGGAATTACATGGACGGTAGTAAAATGGCCTGGGGAAATGATAAATCGGAGTCTCGTGAGGACACTTTTCTAAAATCCATACCTATAGTAGGAGTCGTAGGAGCAACACCTGACGACGTAGACCTGATTCTACAAACTGAGCAAATGAGAGATCAAAATATAGTTCGATTGAGAGAGAAACTAGAGAGGGGACACTTGCGTTCCTTTGAGTTGAGGGATGGACTAGTATGTAGAAAGATTGGCGACGAGGCTTATTGTTTGTATGTGCCTGTCTGTATGGAAGAACAGCTTATTAGGAAATCTCATGAAAAACTAGGACACTTGGCAGCGGATAAGTGCGTTAAGGATTTAAGAAGAACCTATTGGTTTCCAGAAATGAGAACTAAAGTTGAGCATTTTATTTGAAATTGCCTGTCGTGCATTTTGCATTCAGTGCCGAGATCCATTCATGATAGAACCTTGCATAGTATTCCAAAACCTTGTATCCCGTTTCATACACTCCATATAGATCATTTGGGCCCCTTACCGAGTATAATTTCAAAGAGAAAACATCTGCTAGTGGTTATTGATGCTTTTACCAAGTTTATCAAACTCTTTCCTGTAAATACAACTAGTACAAGAGAAGCGAGAGATGCGTTGAGTAAATACTTTGATTTTTATAGTCGACCCCAAAGAATCATATCGGACCGCGGTACTTGTTTTACGTCCCTCGAGTTCACCACCTTTTGTCAAGAACGGGACATTGAGCACATAAAAGTAGCTACGGGAGCACCTCAAGCTAATGGCCAGGTAGAGCGTGTGAACGCCCATGTTAGGGAAATTAGCAGAACCTCTTAGTCAGTCCGATTGGTATAAGCTACTTAATAAAGTTGAATACGCAATTAATAACGCAGTGCATAGTAGCACCCAGGTACCGCCAAGTGTTTTGTTGTTTGGAGTAGTACAAAAGGGACCTATAGTGGATGAGCTTTCTGAATACTTGGAGAATAAATTCAATAATGAACCTAGAGATCTGGTCAGCATCCGTGAGCACGCGGCTGTCAATATTCAGAATTCCCAAAAGAGAAACGAAGAGTTATTTAGTAGAAAGCATAGAGCTCCTCGAGAATATCAAATAGGCGATTATGTGGCTATAAAAAATGTCGATACCACTGCAGGAACAAATAAGAAGTTTGCTCCTAAGTACCGTGGACCTTATAAGATAAGTCGTGTGTTTGATAATGATAGATACGAGGTCGTTGATATTGATGATTGCCAGTTAACGCAAATGCCATTTAGAGGTGTTTTAGAACCAGCTAGACTTAAACCTTGGATAAGTAATGTTAATGAAACTGTTGCCCTTTGTTTGTAAAGATCGTGGTCGATCTGTAGCCAGGTCGGCCGAATGTAAATAGTGTAAATATTGTATCAATTAGATAAGGTAACACTAAGAAATAACACATGTAACCATCGATAAGAAGATGAATCGATTGATCGAGAGGGTACGATGGATGTGAGTGCGATCACTAACGACAGAGAACCAAGCAGAGTGGACGTAAAATAAGAATAAAAGACAGAAAAATAAAAAGTTTACAATTCCAATCAAAATAAAACTCATCAGAGCCTCGCTGCTTTCCTGTAAGAGTTTTCGCCAATCTGATTTAAAGAATTATCAAAGCTACCTCCAAAAATATATTTATTTCAAGAATTATCAAAGCTACCTCCAAACATATTTATTTATTATTTAGTTTACGAATAATAATTTCGATAAAGCCTTATTAGCAAGGTTACACCTTTGATCGCTCAGTACCATTTTGAGGGTTGAAAAAGATTTTTCAACGCTCACTTGCGTAGCGGGAACGGAATGGACGACCTTGGCCAGCTGATCCAAAAAGGGGAATACAAAGGTTTTCTCCTCCCAATATTCCATTATGTTGCAGGTCGGCTAATGGGTTTTGGACAGTAATTTTCGATTTCGGCATATGCATTCCTTATTTGGTCCGTTGGCTCTGCGTCTTCAGTCTCTTTATCCGAACGTACCTTAATTGCTTGCAAGTAATTATCTAGCAAAGACCCCGAGCTCGAGTTTGGCTAAGGCAATGCGTTCGCAGCTTGAAGCGATGCTGATGATGAAGAAGTCTGCGATATTGGACTAGTCTAAAATTATAATAAGAATATTAATTATATTAATTTAATATTAGATTTAAAATATCTTATCAAACTACTATATAAAAGGCTGTATATAAAAAACGGTCAGTAGCAAATTCCACCCAGAACGGATTGACAAAGAAATCTAATAAAATCACATTAATTACTAAAATGTATGTTTGTCCTGCTGTCGCAGTTTAAGTGTGACCGCGCAAGGGAAAATTAAAATACCACAGTCATTTAAAATGCGCGGTTAAAAAATAGATTATATCCCAAATCTTTTCTTTTGCGTCTTTTTTTTTAGGTAAACGTTAAATTTAAAATATCGGTAGACTTACAGAAATCCCATTAAGCTGACTTTTACAGTCGAAATTTTCCTTAAAATTGCTTTTATTTTTATGATGCAAAAAAGTGATCAGCAAACTATTTATTAGTTTTTAAACGTTGAGATATTGACAAATTGTTGATTTTGTTGCATTTCAAGTTGGAACCGGCTAGAAGGAAATAGAAATCGAGACAAGGGAGTTATCGATAGCGTAGGCAGGGTAACCCCAGAACGTAGTGGCGCCCCCTTTTTGTTGGTCATTGGGTAATCTAGCTTTTTAAATGAATCCCGGTTCGCTCTGAGGATTCTCTTAACTGGGTTGGATCGTCCAATGACCCACATTTGAGAGCACCAAGTTAGAAAATGGGAGGCAAGAAAGGTAGGCCAAACTGCAAGTCAGTAGCTGCCGTATTGCGGATCCGAATGATCCATTTTAAACCGCGCTCGCGAAATAAATTTAGAAAGGATATCCGGGGTCCCATCAAAACGGCCCCGGCAACGTTTTTGTGGAGGGCAGGAATTTTGGCAGAGAAGAAATCTTTTCTTGGCGAGGGAGTCATCCGCCATAACCTAAGTGGGAAAACCTGGACCCAGGAACCTATCTCCAGAGCGGCGTAACCAGCGACTGGCCGGTAATCCCGGCACATCACTCCGGTGAGTCCGTTCCGGATCCGTTTGGGAGACCATCCCAAGCAGCCGTTAAATTCAGCTTCGCGCTTCCAAGCCGCCTTTAGCAGATCCGTCCTCTGCAAGTTTGTGTTAGTCCTGGCCGCTGATTAAGGTCCAGCGACGACCACCTGGCAGCCTTTCCTCGCCGGCAAAGGTCCAGCGACGACCACCTGGCAGCCTTTCCTCGCCGGCAAAAGTCCAGCGGCGAACCGCGGTTCGCACTTTGCCCGGGTTTTTTCGCCATAGACCGCCGACAGCAATTCCGCAGTGAAGCTGTAAACCACCAAATAGTTATTTAAGAAATTAAATATGTATATGTAACTTACCCTTTCCATTGTGCATTGATGTGGATTTAAATAAGTCCATCCTTTCTCGTACGTAAGGTAGCCCAATTTGGTCGTGGGAATCCCTGGAAGTGAGGAAACCACATTAGTCGATAGGCACTTACCTCATTAGATTTGTAAGCACGTCCTTTCTCGTCCCTCGGAGCTCCTCAGGACTAGGCGACCCAAAAAGGTGCACTTGTCCAAATACCGCCTGCGCGAAGTATTGCTATCGCGGCGTCTATAGTCTTCTGATCTTCACTGGTGCTACCGCTGTGACCCCCTTTTAAATATTCAGCAAGGAAGCCTAGTTAAAGAAACATCAATTTAAGTACCTGCAATGAAAGATATTGTTAATTATTAAATGTAATCAGAGAATGAAAATGATTGTGTGAGTCGCTTACCTGTTGGGTGAGATGGACCGGTCGTAGACCGCCTGGAGGTGAATCCGGCCGCTGACGATGGGTGGTGCCTCCCTCGCATCCCTTGGGGCACCACAGGAAGGGTGGTCGCGCTGTGGCAGCCACATCTAATGCCACTTTTCCGTCAAACTGTCCAAAAATTTTAAGTCTTAGCCTTGTTTACGTTTTGTTGTTAGATATGTGCTATTATATGTACAGTGAGACGTCGATAGTTATCGATTTTTAGTGTTGCGGAACTGTGGGACATTGGGGGTACTCCGCCCTGAGAATTCCGGAGCTAGCCGGTGCTGTCCCGGGAGAACCAATCTTGGCAGTTCCATAACAATTTGTAAAAAACATTATTTCGAAATATATATAAGCCACTAAATGAGTTTTTTATAAACACAATCCCTAGATATGTGCGTGTGTGTGCATTGCAGCTGACTAAGGAAGTTAGATTCGCTTAAATTCAAATTAATGATAATACTGATATCCTTTTGCTTAAAGAATTTTTGTGTTTTAAAATGGAAACAGCATTGAAAGTATTCTAAAACAAGAGAGAACGCTATAGTCGGGTGCCCCGACAATCAGATACCCGTTACTCAGGTAAAGGGTGTGCGAGGGAGATGGAGATAGAAACTTTGAACACGCATAACTTTTTAACGAATGGTCCGATTTGAAAAATTTCTTCTACATTTCGATAGGTATTGATAAACACAATAAAACTGCATTTTTACTTTTCCGAAATATTGAAATTTTTAAAATCGTATATAAGCGATTGTGGGCGTTAGAGGGGGCGTGGCACCTTTTTGAAACAAACTTGCGCTGCGTAGGAACTCCTAGAATCTGCAGGCAAAATGCCAATCTTCTAGCTTTTATAGTTTCCGAGATCTCAGCGTTCATACAGACAGACGGACAGACAGACGGACAGACAGACGGACAGACGGACATGGCTAGATCGACTCGGCTAGTGATCCTGATCAAGAATATATGGGGTCGGAAACGCTTCCTTCTAGCTGTTACATACTTTTGCACGAATACAATATACCCTTTTACTCTACGAGTAACGGGTATAAAAAGAAAGGGAGCTAACTTCGGCAAGCCGAAGTTTATATACCCTTGCAGTTAAAATAAAAAGTCAAAGAAAGCAATGTACATTTTTATTTTTAACAGTGAACTTAACGCTTTGTTCCGTTTTCTTTAGAGTATTTCAAGGCGCTAATTGTTAACGATGTACAGTGGCGGCATTTTGAATAATTTGTAGAAATTTTTAACAACTTTTCAAATAAAACGTTTGATATTGTTGAGCTGAACAAGAAACTGTTTTCACGTTGATCTGTTTTAGCGTTAAGCTGAACCGAAAACTTTTTTATTATTTATTATTATTATTAGCTTTGAACTTAATTCTGAGCACTGAACTGAACACATGAACACTTTGAATTCAACTGAACTGAATACGTTTTGGTTGTCATGATTTCTAATTGTTCAAAATCACCACGCCTACATAAAATTTAAAATAAACAAGGGTATAAAAAAAAATCGTACTATTCCTATGGGAGCCTTAAGATATAGTGGTCCGATCCGGCTCGCTCCGACATATGTACTACCTGCAATAGAAAGAAGACTTTTGGGAAAGTTTCATTGCGATAGCTTTAAAACTGTGAGACTAGTTCGCATAGAAACGGACAGCCGGACAGACGGACATGCCTAGATGGACTCGGCTATTGGTGCTGATCAAGAATATATATACTTTCTTCTACATTTCGATAGGTATTGATAAACACAATAAAACTGCATTTTTACTTTTCCGAAATATTGAAATTTTTAAAATCGTATATAAGTGATTGTGGGCGTTAGAGGGGGCGTGGCACCTTTTTGAAACAAACTTGCGCTGCGTAGGAACTCCTAGAATCTGCATGCAAAATGCCAATCTTCTAGCTTTTATAGTTTCCGAGATCTCAGCGTTCATACAGACAGACAGACAGACGGACAGACGGACAGACAGACGGACAGACAGACGGACAGACAGACGGACAGACAGACGGACAGACGGACAGACGGACATGGCTAGATCGACTCGGCTAGTGATCCTGATCAAGAATATATATACTTTATGGGGTCGGAAACGCTTCCTTTTAAGTGTTACATACTTTTGCACGAATACAATATACCCTTTTACTCTACGAGTAACGGGTATAAAAATGACCCCAAAGTGCCCCAAAATTCGATTTGATTTTTTGTAATGTCTTTCTTTTGCCATTTCTCTGTTATAAATGTTGTTAAAATGGTTTAAAAATGTAATGTTCATAATCTTATGGCATACCCGCCAATAACTGCATTTAAATTTTTTTGAGATTCAGCATCCTTCACCAAGTCCCCAATATTTTCAAATTTTGTTGTGCCAGTCTGACGCCATTGCCTGCACACATGTACGTATGTATGTTCTGCTGGCGCACTTTGCATAAGTCGCACATGTATGTATGTATATATGTCCTGCTGTCGCACTTTAAGTGTGACCGCGCAAGGGAAAATTAAAATACCACAGTCATTTAAAATGCGCGGTTAAAAAATCGATTATATCCGAAATCTTTTCTTTTGCGTCTTTTTTTTAGGTAAACGTTAAATTTAAAATATCGGTAGACTTACAGAAATCCCATTAAGCTGATTTTTACAGTCGAAATTTTCCTTAAAATTGCTTTTATTTTTATGATGCAAAAAATTGATCAGCAAACTATTTTAAACGTTGAGATATTGACAAATTGTTGATTTGTAAAAAACATTATTTCACTCCGTTGCACACACACATGGGCGAAATATATATAAGCCACAAAATGAGTTTTTTATAAACACAATCCCTAGATATGTGCGTGTGTGTGCATTGCAGCTGACTAAGGAAGTTAGATTCGCTTAAATTCAAGTTAACGATAGTACTGATATCCTTTTGCTTAAAGAATATTGCATTTACATTTCCACAACAGACCGAAGACATTTTCTTACAGATTTTTGTGTTTTAAAATGCAAACAGCATTGAAAGTATTAAAAAAACAAGAGAGAAGGCTATAGTCGGGTTGGTGTCCCGACTATCTAATAATTGTAACTCAGCTAAAGGGAGTGCGAGGGAGATAGATATATAAACAATTTTGATTGCGTATAACTTGTTATGAATGGTCCGATTTGAAAAATGTCTTCTACATTTCTATAGGTATTAATAAACGCTAGAAAATTGCGTTTATATATTTTTAAAATCTTAAAAGATGTGGCCTCCAGACACATTTGAAAATCGTTTATGGCGATTGTGGGCGTTAGGGGGGCGTGGCACCTGAAACGATGAAACAAACTTGCGCTGCGTAGGAAGCCCAAGAATATGTGTGTGAAATCTCAACCTTCTAGGTATACAGTTTCCGAGATCTCAGATAAACAAGGGTATAACAAGACAGACAGACAGACAGACAGACAGACAGACAGACAGACAGACAGACAGACAGACAGACAGACAGACAGACAGACAGACAGACAGACAGACAGACAGACAGACAGACAGACAGACAGACAGACAGACAGACAGACAGACAGACAGACAGACAGACAGACAGACAGACAGACAGACAGACAGACAGACAGACAGACAGACAGACAGACAGACAGACAGACAGACAGACAGACAGACAGACAGACAGACAGACAGACAGACAGACAGACAGACAGACAGACAGACAGACAGACAGACAGACAGACAGACAGACAGACAGACAGACAGACAGACAGACAGACAGACAGACAGACAGACAGACAGACAGACAGACAGACAGACAGACAGACAGACAGACAGACAGACAGACAGACAGACAGACAGACAGACAGACAGACAGACAGACAGACAGACAGACAGACAGACAGACAGACAGACAGACA
This sequence comes from Drosophila lutescens, assembly GCA_037075285.1. Lineage (NCBI taxonomy): Eukaryota > Metazoa > Arthropoda > Insecta > Diptera > Drosophilidae > Drosophila > Drosophila lutescens. Next base: position 275,346 of record JBAMCF010001015.1, read on the forward strand.
GACAGACAGACAGACAGACAGACAGACAGACAGACAGACAGACAGACAGACAGACAGACAGACAGACAGACAGACAGACAGACAGACAGACAGACAGACAGACAGACAGACAGACAGACAGACAGACAGACAGACAGACAGACAGACAGACAGACAGACAGACAGACAGACAGACAGACAGACAGACAGACAGACAGACAGACAGACAGACAGACAGACAGACAGACAGACAGACAGACAGACAGACAGACAGACAGACAGACAGACAGACAGACAGACAGACAGACAGACAGACAGACAGACAGACAGACAGACAGACAGACAGACAGACAGACAGACAGACAGACAGACAGACAGACAGACAGACAGACAGACAGACAGACAGACAGACAGACAGACAGACAGACAGACAGACAGACAGACAGACAGACAGACAGACAGACAGACAGACAGACAGACAGACAGACAGACAGACAGACAGACAGACAGACAGACAGACAGACAGACAGACAGACAGACAGACAGACAGACAGACAGACAGACAGACAGACAGACAGACAGACAGACAGACAGACAGACAGACAGACAGACAGACAGACAGACAGACAGACAGACAGACAGACAGACAGACAGACAGACAGACAGACAGACAGACAGACAGACAGACAGACAGACAGACAGACAGACAGACAGACAGACAGACAGACAGACAGACAGACAGACAGACAGACAGACAGACAGACAGACAGACAGACAGACAGACAGACAGACAGACAGACAGACAGACAGACAGACAGACAGACAGACAGACAGACAGACAGACCGGCTCGCTCCGACATATGTACTACCTGCAATAGAAAGAAGACTTTTGGGAAAGTTTCATTGCGATAGCTTTAAAACTGTGAGACTAGTTCGCATAGAAACGGACAGCCCAGACAGACAGACAGACAGACAGACAGACAGACAGACAGACAGACAGACAGACAGACAGACAGACAGACAGACAGACAGACAGACAGACAGACAGACAGACAGACAGACAGACAGACAGACAGACAGACAGACAGACAGACAGACAGACAGACAGACAGACAGACAGACAGACAGACAGACAGACAGACAGACAGACAGACAGACAGACAGACAGACAGACAGACAGACAGACAGACAGACAGACAGACAGACAGACAGACAGACAGACAGACAGACAGACAGACAGACAGACCTAAAAAACTCACAAAAGAAAAGCTTTGCGATATAATCGATCTTTTAACCGCGCATTTTAAATGTGTTATGACTGTGGTATTTCAATTTTCCCCTTGCACGGTCACACTTAAATTGCGACAGAACGACATACATACATTTACGACTTAGTGCACAGTGCGCCAGCAGAACATACATACATACATATGTGGAGGCCGTGACGTCATATTGACAAATCAAAATTTGAAAATATTGGTGACTTGGTTTAGGAGGCTGACTTTCCAAAAAATTTAAATGCAGGTTTGTGCGGGTATGCCATAAGATTAGGAACATAACATTTTTAAACCATTTTAACAACATTTAAAACAAAAAATGGCAAAAAAACGAATTTAAAAAAAAATAAAACAAAAATCGGGCACTTTGGAGACGTTTTTTGTTTTAATTTGTACCTCACACGCGGCTCCCAATTATTTTAGTAATTAATGTGATTTTTTTTAGATTTTTATGTCAATCCGTTCTGTGTGGAATTTGCTACTGAACGTTTTTAGAGGTCCAATTTTATATTAGGTTAGATAAGGAAGGCAGGTGGAAGGGAATGCCATGAATCAAATTGTTTAAACATTTCCATTTGTTTAAACAATATGAGACACGTGTAAGGAAGGGTAAGAGAATCAATTGATTTGAATATTTCGTTTTTTTTTAATATTTTCAATGTGATTTGAATTTTAAAACACGAAAATCTGTACGAAAATGTCTTAGATCTGTTGTGGAAATGTAAATGCAATATTCTTTAAGCAAAGGGATATCAGTATTATCATGAATTTGAATTTAAGCGAATCTAACTTCCTTAGTCAGCTGCAATGCACACACACGCACATATCTAGGGATTGTGTTTATAAAAAACTAATTTTGTGGCTTATATATATTTCGACCATGTGTGTGTGCAGCGGAGCGAAATAATGTTTTTTAAAAATCAACAATTTGTCAATATCTCAACGTTTGAAAACTAATAAATAGTTTGCAGGTCGGGTTTTTGGATTTTAAAATTAAAAGCAATTTTAAGGAAAATTTCGACTGTAAAATTCAGCTTAATGGGATTTCTGTAAGTCTACCGATATTTATACACGTTACTCGTAGCGTAAAAGGGTATATTGTATTCGTGCAAAAGTATGTAACAGGAAGAAGGAAGTGTTTCCGACCCTATAAAGTGTATATATTCTTGATCAGGATCACTAGCCGAGTCGATATAGCCATGTCCGTCTGTCAGTCCGTATGAACGCTGAGATCTCGGAAACTAAAAAAGCTAGAATGTTGAGATTTCACACACATATTCTTGGACTTCCTACGCAGCGCAAGTTTATTTCAACCGAGCGCCACGCCCCCTCTAACGCCCATAATCGCCAACTAACGATTTTAAAATGTGTCTGGCGCCCACACCTTTTCAGATTTCCGAGAAGTATAAATGCAATTTTGTTGTGTATAAATATACCAATCGAAATGTAAAAGACATTTTTTAAATCGGACCATTCATTAAAAAGTAATGCGCAATCAAAATAATTTTATATATCCATCTCCCTCGCACTTCCTTTAGCTGAGTGACGGGTATAAGATAGTCGGGACACCAACCAGACTATAGCGTTCTCTCTTGTTTTAAATTTAACGTTTACCTAAAAAAAACGCACAAAAGAAAAGATTTGCGATATAATCGATCCTTTAACCGCGCATTTTAAATGTGTTGTGACTGTGGTATTTCAATTTTCCCCTTGCACGGTCACACTTAAATTGCGACAGAACGACATACATACATTTACGACTTAGTGCACAGTGCGCCAGCAGAACATACATACATACATATGTGGAGGCCGTGACGTCATATTGACAAATCAAAATTTGAAAATATTGGGGACTTGGTTTAGGAGGTTTGTGCGGTTATGCCATAATATTAGGAACATAACATTTTTAAACCATTTTAACAACATTTATAACAGAAAAATGGCAAAAATAAGAATTAAAAAAAAAAAAACAAAAATGGGGCACTTTGGGGACGTTTTTTGTTTTAATTTGTAATTAATGTGATTCAATCCGTTCTGGGTGGAATTTGCTACTGACCGTTTTTAGAGGTTCAATTTTATATTAGTTTAGATAAGGAAGGCAGGTGGAAGGGGATGCCGTGAATCAAATTGTTTAAACATTTCCATTTGTTTAAACAATATGAGGCACGTGTAAGGAAGGGTAAGAGAATCAATTGATTTGAATATTTCGTTTATTTTTTTAATATTTTCAATGTGATTTTAATTTTAAAACACGAAAATCTGTACGAAAATGTCTTAGATCTGTTGTGGAAATGTAAATGCAATATTCTTTAAGCAAAGGGATATCAGTATTATCATGAATTTGAATTTAAGCGAATCTAACTTCCTTAGTCAGCTGCAATGCACACACACGCACATATCTAGGGATTGTGTTTCTAAAAAAACTAATTTTGTGGCTTATATATATTTCGACCATGTGTGTGTGCAGCGGAGCGAAATAATGTTTTTTAAAAATCAACAATTTGTCAATATCTCAACGTTTGAAAACTAATAAA